>APFE031337692.1:0-16859 GCA_000404065.3 Pinus taeda
ATCTAATTAGATAATCTAACTAAGAAATAAATGAATTCACAACGCAAAAGTAGGGAGCCTTACCTATTGACTTGCGCTACAAAAGAAAACTATAGTTGAACTGAAATTGCGGACTTATATCACTACCAGGAACTTGGCATGTTTTAAATGGGCCTTTCAAAACAATAATTTAATACAACTGAACAAGTTATCCAAAAAGGACATGACACACATAAGCATGCAATGTCAAATAGAAAGACACTTAGATTGTTGACGGAGTTCACCCTTCCTGGGCTACGTCTCCAGGCCTTACTCTAAAAGGCTAAGACGCTCGTATTTCGATGAATAAGAAGAGGTACATCAAAATTATTGATACAATTGCGACTATTTCCCCAGTATGGAAATGTTCTCCTTAATAGAACTCTTGCAATTTCACTTGAAATTCTACAAACGACTTGTCATTTACAACAAAATTATAGAGTCTCTAACAATGACTTTGACGTCTACTGAAATTGAGAATTTGAGTTTCATCAATACATTGATTATTTACCTCGTCTCCCCTTGTCTAAGTGAGGCACAATTCAGGTACAGACTTTTGCGGACTTCACTACTGCTGCTGGCGAACAAGTACTACCGTTGAATCTGGTATGTGTCAAAACCCCCCTGTCAGCTCTTCAAGTTTCCAAATCAGCTTTCAGATGCTTCTGGAAAGCCAAAAACTAACTTGAGAACTGCTTGCCTCTGAAATGACTTCAAATTTATTCTTTACATAGAATTTCACCTAGATGAACTGTGCACACTTGTAGCTTTGGTGACTTTCAGAAAGGAGGCCTCTGTCTAAGATTTCCAATGCCTATCTCCATTCGCAAAAAGGCCCAAGGATGACCAAGATATGCTCAAATGAACATTACTAGCACCAGTATGGCTTTGTTATGGAGCTCATTGTTCAACTCCCCCTCTGCAGTGGTGCAATGGTAATCCTTTAATAATGCCCCGGCCAAGTTCCAGGTTCGAACCTACCGGGATATACATGGCAATTTGTTTTAATTAGGTGGAAAAACATATACTCAGTGCAATAAAAAAATTACAATTAGCACTATAGTTATAACAACTATTAATTTTGGCGCACTTCGTTTTGGTATGGTCTAACCATATAATGCGTATGCTTTACAAAGCTTGGATCGATTACAATATCCTCCACATGTTTGTGTAATGTCTTATCCTAAGGTTTATTCATGGTAGATATAGATTGGATCGGTGGCTTTTGTTACAATGATAATCCAAAGTTTTATCATATAACTCGGTGAAATACCATATCATAACTCAGCTCCCATCAGTGTGGCGGTCAAGTGTTATGGAAACCCATGACCATGTGAACTACTTCTGGCGATATTCCCATGCCACATAGTCATACAACGTTTTCCATGCGAACTGGACCTACTCCTTACTAGTTCCCAATGATTCGATGGTATATCCCGTCGCAATTCTGACTCAGTACTCCATGTTCACAACCTCTGTTAGTCATGGCAATAACTCGACGGTGTTGTTTTAACTGTTCTCGCATCTCTGTTTCATGTGTCACATCTCCATGCCAGATAACAATTGTTGTAATTGCATAGTGACGATCTATAGAACCACAGATCCAAGGCATCTAGCTCCGGTGGTCTCGACATGCTCTGACGTGTCAGCCGAAGCACATATTGTGCGTTGTCATCCTTGTTGTGTTATATCACCGGACCACATGGCTGCCTCCTCTGCGTTGTATAAAAGCCATAGTTTTTTTTTTAATGTATATTTGCCATCAAACATTAACATATATGTTTGCAATATGGTTTAACACCATATCTTCTGTGCTTTGTTGGCAACTTGACTCACATCCTCTGCTGGTCATGGCCATTAACTTCGCCACCATGTGACTAGAGCTTCCTGCCATGTGACTGGATTGGGATCCGTCATGTATGAACCTGTTTATACTTTGTTATAATTTTGCACCATAGTTTATAAATTTTTACCATAGGTTTCGATTTCCTCCCATATTGCGTATTTCCCATAGGTTCATTACATATTCTGCCACCATGATTTGATAACATAAGTCTTTGTGCCCACCTAGCATATAGTTATATGGTTTGTAAAACATATCTATCCCTTGCGTCCACCATGGTTTTTACACATAATTTCAACCTTAGGCATGTTTTAACATTAAAGAAAATGTGCACCTTTATTTTCATATATGGTATGTCATATGGTTTAGAAACCATGGATTTGCAACTGCGCCATAAACTTATTAATGCACCCATGACTTATAATATGAATCTTTAACCAACCAAAACCCAAAATCTCACCATTCACCTCGAGATATGCATCGGAGATGAACCTTGACTTGTTGACTTAGCCATTTCCATGTGTCAAACTGTGTGAATGCCACATGGCCCGCAAGGCCACTTTTCACATGTTCACCATAAAGTTTAATGGACATTTTCTCCCTCACATGAAAGCCAAATGCAAAATCCGGAGATACCACCAGTACCACCGCGTTGAGCACTTCAACTTGGCTCTGATTTTGCGAGCAACTGGGATGTTTAAACTCAACACATGTCAAGAAAATTTTTGCTATCTAGGTCCATTTTGGACTTCAAACATATAGAAAACTTTGGCTTGAGTTAACGAGATCCATTCTGGATCAATAGTCTAAGTACTTCTATAAAATAAAACTTAGAATAACATCAGTTTTATTAAAAGAGGAGTACACAAGTTCACATTACAATTGTAAAGACAATCTGCATATACTTAGCATGGATCCACATATGCCTCGTCATCGAACTTCAATATACACCAACATATGGCCTTCATATTGGACCATTTGAACAATTTTGCAATACACAGTTTGATTGATTTCTTGACCAATCTTGTAACATTATAAACATCACCCTTTGACCTTTACTTATTATATATGTTATATAGTATAGGGAGGGTGTACTGAACCATTAATAGCTCTCGAGTACACAAATACTTCATAATTGTTTACATCCCAAAAGTAGTGTAGGGTGTAATGCCATTGACAAATATAACTCTCACTAGTGTGGATAGTTGCTTGTATTTTAGCATATGATATTTCATGACATGCCATGCCTGAAAATATTCATGCCATTTTCCAAAACCTTTAATTGATTAATTATCCAATGATGTTTGTGTTGTATGCATTACCGCCATGCATTTGACTAGAGCATTAATTATGAGTCGACACCTTTCTTGTTTAAACTAGGAGCAATCCAACCAACATTGGTCCATCTCAAGCTACCTAACAATGAAAACCATGTGGAAATTTTCACCCTGGGGGTGCATATATATGACAACTAATGATTTGGTTACTAGATCTTTACTAGGGTTATAAGATTTGATACTCATATTAGAAAAGGCAAGCTCTAGCTCAAATAACTCAATTAAAAATAAGGGAAGAGATTTGAATTTAACATCACACCTCATCAACATGTCATGACCATAACGCAAGTAATTGTGAAAAGATAGGAATAATCATTGGTTACAAGATGGATTATAAAGGGAAAACCTCACACTTTTGATAGTAGTAAAGGCCTCAAAATGAAATTCCAATGTCTTCCTCACATCTGAGACACTGCAAGTCCTCATGCAATCTTAGGTGAATATCCAAAATTAGGTATATGTATATGTATATATACACATAGTCAATATTATGTTCATATATATGTCAACATATATATACCAATATATGTAAAAGTATGTATATACTAGTATATATACACCAAAATAATACTATATAGATATCATTTATTATATATCAAGATATTATGGCTATATATATACCAATATATATACTCACATATTATGTTTATATATATAGTAGAATACATACCAACATTCTTGTAGTAGTCATATATATTAAATACATATTATGTTGGTATACTAGTGGTGGTTGTCATTGGGTAAGCACAATACATAGATAGATTAAGAGATTAATACTTTAAATAGTTTAGGGTTTTGTTGTAGTAAAACAACAACCCCCCATTTTGTACTTAATCCATAAAAAATGGGGACCCTTTTAAGTTTGCATACCCTACTTATATATAATTTGATCACTTTCCACCTTGTACATATTTAATAGACAAATCACTCATAAATTTTTCAAAAAAAAATCAATTTCTAAGTTCTTAAGTGTGCCATCAATAAACAATTCTTCTTGTCTCTCAAGACATGAATGTCTCGGACCACACTCTCTTTTATTGTAATACTTTTGGCAAAACCCTGAGGTACGACAAAACCTTGTTTTTTAATTAACAATCTTTTTTCCCATCCCGACTCTCGATTCTCAAGCTGACCCTTCCACATTTACTTCTTGATCATCCCATGGTGGGACACAAAATTTCCTGACATATTACTAATATTTTCTCTAAAAGTTTTATGTCAATCTCGTCATAGCCCACTCACTTGTCAAGTGTTTTACCTTATGCAAAGCCCCATTGAAGGATGATTTTTTTTTTTCTAACAAACCTCTTGAAACATTTTGTCTCTTAGACTTTGTTAGTTCTTAGACCTAAGCCCTTTTTAAATGTTGAAACCTAACTTCCACTCAAGAAATACTTAGTGGGATGACATGGCCATTATTTCTACATGGAATGCTTTACACATGCTCTTATCAGATGCTACCATCCGTCACATTATCCCATGTCAATATTTGGCAACTAGCTATATTTTTTGTACATAGATGCTAGCTTTTTGACAATTCTTTGTCTTATCGTGGCCTTCTTATAACATGTTACCTAAACCTGGCCTTACTCCCATGATGCGAATTAGGGTTAATCTTAACGAATGCTTAATCAAATGGTTAACTTTAATATTTTATGTAATAACGACATCTTCATAAGTAAATATAGGTCATTTTAACTTAAATTAAGTTTTTCCATCGTTCATGTCAGTATCATTCTACATACAACCACTTCTTTCTTATAGTTAATATCATTCATTTTAGCCTTAGTTTTAATAGTTGTCTTGATTAATAGTTCTAAATAAGCCCCAAGCTCATAAATTCTACCATAACTCTAGTCTTCCTACTTGTTATAGTCAGTTCATTCTGCTATCTATGCAAGAATGTTGAACATGGGCAGGAAACCTAAAAAGAAGCAGTGGGTGCAAAAGTCATCTCAACTAGTACTTTAAGTGGTAGATGATAATAATTTGAATACATTTATGTTTTTAAACACATTAACCAGTAAGCCCACTGGTGATAGAGATAGGTACTCCTTCAATTCCATTGAGACACCATTGTTTGATAAGGGAAGGGTTGTGCGTACCAAAAGTACCCTCAATGAGGAACCAACATGACAACTCAAAGTAGATGAAATATACATCCTATCATATGGGTCACTAATATAACATAATGTATGGAATGGTCTCCATGACAAGGACCCCACACATAAAGAAATATAGAAGAGTACGCAAAAACAAAAATGAATTATTATATTCTTATAACTTAAATAATAAATTATCTTTATTTTGTAAAACTTTTATTAGATTATTTAAATTTTATATATTTTTCTTTCATTCTTTATTCTTTTATTTTTAATATTATATGTTTTCATACAAAACTCTTATACTAATTTGAATTAGTATACAGAGTTTTCTACATATTTTAAATCCAATCATAATAAACAACCCATTTTATTATTATTTTTGAACAATATAATAAACCTGATTTAAATAATTCACTTTTTTTTTAATGACAATTAAAATGAAAAGTAATTAATGAAAAACAAACCATTCCATCACCACATAAAACCTTACCATAAAACAATGTATTAATAAAGGACCCCCTAATTAAACCAAAATAATTTATATATTCTTTTTAATATTTCCTCGAATATATGCCTTCTTACTGAAGTCGAATCGAGAAACATGCATGGATTATTTTATAAAGTGGCTCGGAATATTAATATTAAAATCCAAAAATACTTTAACTTGCTTTAATCAAAATTGGTTTTCCCATTTATCTTATTTAATGGAAAACCATGTTTAATACATCTTTATGAGAAAACATAAAGTAATGCTAAACCAATTGATTGGAATGTAAAATGATCATCGAAAAGATCAGTTTGAAACTAATATATTAGACACAACATATTCTTTATCGATTAATATATAAGAAACTATCCGATATAAAATTAAAACTAACTTCAAATGAAGAATAAATAAATTATTTGATACATGAAATATTTTCTCTTGTTTTTGTCCATATTGTAATAAAGAAAATCTCATTTATTTACACACCCATTGATCTTACCATTTTCAAAAAAGTGACAACCTTCTTGGAGCATGTACTGCTATGATCAAAATTTATATTTATTTTAGTAAAAGAATATTTTCTTATTGCACATTTAATCTATCAAAATCTTTTCATTTTGAAGTTTTGGAATCAACAAGGTTGGGTACTGATTCATGAATAAATTTTGATCAAAATCACTATAACATAAAGCATAATAAAGTACTCTCTCTCAATCAAAAGAGTTAACAGAGGGTTTGAACTAACAATTTCAAAAGGAATGTTGCCAACTACTCTATATCTAATCAAAAGACTTAAGAGAGGGTTTGAACTGACAATTTTGAAAGGAACTATGCCAACTAATCTATATCCAAAGACTGGCATAAATTTAAATATAAGAAAAATGATTTTATACCGAGATGTGTGTAGATGTTTTAATAAATAAAAAAATTTGCTTCCAACAACTGAATATAGAAAGTCCTTCCTGCTTGTATTGAGGACAAACTCATGTTTTGGGATTATAATAGTGAACAAGTCTAATTGGAAACTTATTGGAAAATCAAAATGTAAAGATTTTTCTTAGAATTAAGGCCAATTTTATAGATGAAATGTAATATGGTCATACAAACAAAGCAATTTATGTAAACCAATAACTTCCAATTCAAAAATTCTAACAATATTCCCTAGATTGATAGTTGCTAAAACAATATTGTAGCTAAACAATGATATGATTGATATGTAAACTCATCCAGAGTACATATTTTCCTACCAAGATCGTCCCCTCCATAGAAACCTTTATATTTGAAATTAAATCGAGCAACATTAATTCAATACTACACTGGAATTACTTGGATGGACACTGAGAATATTTTCTATCTATTCGGCTACATCGGCCTCACCAAAGTGATCTTTTGGGATATAGTAACCCGATGTAGGATGCATCATCCAAGGCCTCTTTTTATAACCTTTATTAGACTTGTCAATGGATTTTTTGGCTATATCCTAATTAATCCTCTACATTCTATTGTCAACACTACCGTGTTGCATCCTCACCTGCAAGGGAACATCAAGTAAAAGGGAAAAAAACCAAAAAAAATAGTTTTCTATTTCCAATATAAACTTCGATTTTAAAATTGGGGAGAACATTGTTGGAAAGGATTTTAGTGGCATTATGAAGGGAGCCTACACAGTCTGAATGACTAGATTTGATCCCAAATCATATCCATGCCCCCCAAATAGAGAAAGGGCACCGACATTCCTATCCTTCAGATGGAAAATGGATCTCGCGATGAGGACATCCACGATCAAGAAGATAAACTTGAGAAATGATAAAAAAATATATCTTCAAACTCCAAGGTTGATGTTTAGAGACCAGAAAAAAGGCCATTTAAATAGGCCCATCCAGAAACAAGCAATGAACTTGTTCAATTAATTTTTGGAGTAGTAAACTTACTTACAATATTTCTTTCATGTGGTTAGGTACATCACACCTGTAGTGGATTCCTTTACACGTCCACTCTCCTGAACTTGGATGGAACTGGAACTTATTACCAACTTTCACATGATGAGGCTGGGGAGCAAAGTTTTGGCCATTCAAAAGCTAAGGGTTTCATGTCATGTCAAGGTGCTTGATCTCAAGCTACCTCTTCAAGAAAACCCCAGCGGAGGGATGATTGAGAAATATTACGAGTAATAATATCGATCTTGGGATATAGAGGGATTGAACTAGGGTCACCATCGGTTTTATTGCAATTGGGGACAATGCTGATGCTGGTGGGTGAGAGGCGGAGTTCATCAATCCCACGACCAAAATGAAACAGGGAGACATTGTCCTTATTCAATAACTTGTAGCAGAAATTTGGCATGCAATTTTTCAATTCGAAATCCCAGGCATGAAGGTATTTTAAATCCTTGGTGCAAAAGTAGCATTGAATGCACTTAAGTTCACATATTAATTGCCTTGTGAGAGTCACAATTCTCTGACGTGCCAAAAATCAGGCGGGTTGTGGAATTGCTGGAAGATTGAAAGCATTAATAGAACATGCAATAGAGATGAATGTGCCTCGTTGGCCACGTCAACTAGCTTGGGCAACCTGCAATTGAGATAAGTTCGACACCCTGTTTCTATGTGAGTATATTTGTGTATTCTATTTTATAATCTATGATATTATTGTAGTTTTTTTGACCTGCTACATTTTTTCGTTCTCTGTTTCTATGTTTCCTATCGGGCGTTAGGAGATACTCCTTATGCTGGCGTGGGCGAGTAGTTGTGATGATATTTTGTAATGGGGATTATATGAGGGCTTCTAAGTGTGGTCTCTACCTATAAATGTTCTTGTATGGTAAAGAGAAACACAGTGCCAAGCGAGATGTATGAAAAAGATATAGAGTTTGAGTAAATAATGTTGTTATTTTTTTCTAAAAAAAAAAAAAAAAACTTCTTTCCATATATGCTTATGGTATTAAATTAAACTTCTTTCCATATATACTTATGGTATTAAATTTATAATTTTAATGGCCCATTATGTTTCTATAACTACTTACATTTGTTTTTTTAGTTGAGTGTAAACTACACAGGCAATGAGTCATAGAATTGTTAAATTTTTTAAACAAACAATGAGTCAGAGAGTTGTTAAAGTTTTTAAACAATTAAACTTTGGTTACATTTTAATATTTTATGGATGTTTCTTTTCCCAACTTGGGAGAACATGTTGGAAATCTTATCTTATATACCATTTAAGAACTTTTTTTTAAAAATATATATTATTTTTTTTAAAACTATATGATTATGCCTTATGTTAAAATTCAATTTTTTTTAAATGTTTAGTATTTATTATTTATTATGTTATGTTTAACTTTAAATTTCGATAAATATCTTATAACTTTAGTTTTTTAAAATCTATTTAAATTAAATAATATTTTAATAAAATGTTTTTAATTAATAATCACTTTTAAATATTAAATGATATAAAATGGGCACAATAAACACCAAGAACTGGGTCTTCCATTTCCTTAATATGCCCTTCCTATTGTTGGTGATTATGGGATTCATTCAATTGGTTCAACTGAGATTTGGTCAATTGGTTCTCCACCTGGATTTGCAACTTGGTCCTAACCTGGTGGTGCATATGCAGCTAGGTAGGGATTTACGCATTGTCTGTCTAGTTTACTAATTAAAATCATGCCCAACCCAAAAGTGTATGGTTTCCCTCGTAAAACACTTCATGATTCACTTCACATATGGTTTCCTCATAAAGGGCTCCATGATGCACTTAGTCAAAAGCTCCATACAATGTTTGAAACTTAGCCTCCAGACTAGGTAGCTCCATATAAGGTTTCCTAACTCACACCTTCTCAAGTTAACAGATTAATTTGTTGCTTTTTGAATGACACTCGGAATGTGGAGGGCATGGAGATATGCGCTGTTTCTAAGCAACAAATTAATATGTTTCTTTTGAATGGCAGTGGGAATGTGGATAGCATGGAGACATGTGGTGTTTCTAAGCTTCAAAGGCTCAGATGTTAGGAAAGGCTTCATAGATCATCTCTACATATCCCTCACAACTACCAAAGAAATTTGTGTGTTCAATGATTCCCATAAACTAAGAAAATGAGAGGATATGAATACAACCATAAACCATGCCATTGAATGCAACATTTTCTCCCCAGATTACGCATCCTCGGTGTAGTGCCTCAACTAAGTGTCCTAGGTGCACACGAGGGCCATCTCGTTGTTTTACGAAATGGCTCCTGTTTTATCTGGAAGCCCATTTTCCAAGGAATTCCAACACCACAATATATTGAAGGATGGAAAGGTAATATATGTCTAATATGTGAGGCTAGACACTAGAAAACAAAAGGGTTGGCTGGAAAATAACTATCCCAAAAAAATTCGCTCCTATCCATGAGCATTCTGGAAAATTCGACAATCTAATTAAGTAACTCCATTAACACACATATATATAATGTTCAAATTCATTCATAAAACTATAAAATATAATCACTCAAATCTCATAAATTGCATATAGCTTACAGTTAATAACTTATAATATAAGAAATGGAAGAAGGTTGGTTGTAATTATTTTAATTATCTTTATTGAAATTAAAATAACTACTTGTAATATTAGCACCGAAGGTGTTATCGTTCTATATTTTTGAGGTTGAGGGAGTAAACACATAGGACAGCATGAAACCCACTTTGGAAGTTGGGATCTAGCCCTGCCAGCTTTAGAGAGGGATATCTTTGTAAAATTTAGCTTTATTTTATGTGAATCTTAGGCTAGTTATGACTGTACTGATTGTTTTCATTGAATGGTTTAGTTGATTTAATTTTTATAATTCCATTGGGCTATGGAGTCTGAAGATTTAACTAGATTTCACGTCAAATTTTAGAGGAGTTTCACAGGGCAAGCTAGGTTGCACTAATTAGATATTTTTAGAAATTTAAATGGATTATGAGAGAGCAGAAATGTAATATTCAAAAGAAATTAAGGAGCAATCAAGAATTCCTCAATTTGACTTCAGAGAAAACATGAAAATTACTAACATCTAGAATAGGGTGCTCTATGTAACATGTCCTATTCATCACACTTTTTGTTAAGTAATTGATACTTTCAGAAATAATAGAGAAAGGAAAACAATGTTTAAACACATAAACTAAAGAAACACATCACCATTTTGTACACCAAATGAATCCTATGAAAATGTCCTTGTATTATTGATTCTTCCAGAAAATTAAAAAATTACAATTTGCAGAGGAAATTATATTCAGAAATCAACCCTTAATACTTCGAACAGTGAAGTATTTATGCAAATATTTACAAAATCATTGTCTCAACTGATAGTATATTATTCTCCTTATTCTAAACAATACAATTTATCTTTGGCAAAAAAATAGGTAATGTAGACAACTACATGGGAAGGTGGCTCTATTTTTGTGGATTCAGTTGATGAATCAGCCTCAAAACTATGTTGCGCTGATGTGCTGGCTATTGTGCTAGTTGTTGGGCTAGCTATTGTTTTTATTGCATCTAAATTACCCTTTAATCCAGTAAATCACAAAGTTATTCCCACCTTTTTTCATCTGATATGGTTAATTTAATTACCCTCTAGTAAATCTCATCAACCTCAGTATATTTTGCAAAAGTTGGCTTCATTGTAAAAACATGTTTTGCCTCATTCTGGATGTAGAAGTCATTTCCATGGTTTCTAAAAATTCTTTGGCTATCATACTACCTTTTATGCCATTGAACTTGACAATGCTTCTAGCCATTTCCTTCATCTTTAGAACATAATCTTCCTAAGTGATCAATTTATCATTTATCACATATACGTTGGGAAGTCCTTTCTAGATTAATGTTTCAATTCTGTTGCAAAACTTGTTCACTCCTAGCTCTAGTGTTTCACATCTTTCCTTCAATTAATCAATGATGTTCCTTTCAATCAAAACTTTCTTGACTTCCAAAATAGTGGCAATCTTGTCACTAATTCCTAATTCTTCAAGTTCATATTTGTTCTTTGAATTTAGGAATTTGATAATTTTGGAGGCTTCTGTGGGCATATCTCCCAACTTCTCTCTTACCTGAATAATGGTTTCTATGGCCTTTTCTATCAATTCTTTCTATTCGAAAATGATTTGGATAGGACGACCAAATCTCATTCATAGAGTCTAGAATACCCATCCAAATAGTTTACTTTCCTTGGGCCAAGCTATGACCAATTGATGTATCCTTTTCTACCTTGTACAATCTCTCTAACAGTCTCTGTGATTTCTACACTTCAGTAACATGAGAAGCTTCTGTGATTTCTGCACTTTAGTAAGATGAGAAGCTTCAACTTTGGCTTTCTTTTATTCTAGAGCATTGAGATTCACATGAAGTGTCTTGATCTCTTTTGACTGAATTGACATGGTCTCCAGTGTATTTGTCACTTATTCAACACTTTCAGTATGAGTGGAAGAAGTAGCTACAATGGTTGTTCCTATTTTTGGGAGCTGAGTGATGAGTATGACATCTAGGGGGACTATGGCCATCTTCTGACTCTGTTCTTTCTCATTTATCATCTTTTCCATTTCTGCCTCCATCTGCATGATCTATATATTCTTCTCTATAATCTGCTTCATCATATCAGACTTCCGTGTTTCATCCTCTTCAATGTCTTTGGTTAGGGGATCCTCTGTGGCTAGCAGTTTTAGTTTCTTTCTCAACGCTGCAGTATCCAAAATTTTCTTCTTGATGATCTCCTCTGTAACATTTATATATTTAGGATCATATCTTATCTTAATTACCAAATCTTCCAAAAATTTGATCCTATTATCCTTTGCTAAGGAGGATACCTTTTCCATTTTCAACTGAGACTGAATGTTGGTGAATGAAACCTGCAAATTGGACAATGACATTGTAGTATTAGTTAATGTAGAAGAAATCATCTCACCAGTCTTCTTATGCATCTCCATTTGATCAATGGGATGGATATCTTTGGTGTTGAACTCAAATGTAGTAATCTTCTAGTCTGCTAATGTTTTTGGATGTGGAATTTGGGTCTCAAGAAAGGCCATCTGCATCTTTCAATGCTCCATGTCAAAAACTGATAACAATCAACTATATGAGCTGGAGTTCTACTCCCAAAAGTGATTGTAGGTATTTCTCTTAAGATTATCACTCTTAAGTTTAATCTCTTTGTACCTATCAAAAACAATCGTCTCCTTCTCTCCTTAGAAATTCTGTGAATCTAGCTCTGTTTCCTTTTGATCTTGTGATTCTGAAGTTCCAATAGTAGATGTAACAAATTTTCTTCTTGTAGATGGTGAATCTATAATTATAATGGCAGCATGATCTTCTTTCTCCTTTTCAACATCTACCCTAAAAGTCACTTTTTCCCTTTTTCTATAACTGATCTTGAACTCTTTGGCCTCACTACCTATTATTGATGATGATCCATCCTCTCTTTGTCTTCTACTCATTTTCTCTTGAGGAGTGGGAGTCTGTAAACTTGAAGTAGAAAACAATTCTTCTTCAGCTTCCTACAAAGTATTCTCTACCTATTCCAACTGATTTGTATACTTTTCTATCTCAGGCATTGAGGTATGGATGTGGGGAGTAGTTTTGTTTTCTACTCTTAGCTTGGAAATGATACCCAAAGGGTCATAAGACCATGTAAAAATCATGCTAAATTTCATCTCTTTAAGACGTTTGTCTGCTTCTTCTCCTATTGTCCTTGTATTGCATATGAATGGGCCCACCTGTGTCTTTGTGCGAAACTGTGACTTCTTATTTTCCACCACAAAATGAATGTCATCAGAATTTAACATTTTTCTGATGTATTCCTGGGAAAAAATACTCATGGGGAGGTATTTAGGGAATATGTATGGTGCTAATTCGCATCCATAAACTTTGATTTTTGTGTAGTTTTGGTATAAATACCAATCTCCACCCTTTGCCTGATCTATTAGATGTAAAATTATTTTGATGTATTCACTGATTCTGGGCTGTATTGAGTTGTTTAGGATGTTCATTGTTGGGTGAACAAACTCTTCAATAAATTATTTGTATGAGAATTCTTGTTGCTCCTTCTGACCAATGCAGTCCAAAAAATCACAGGTTGCCAGTTTCCTTCATCATCTAACTTCTACATAGAAAAACTAAACCTGTCTACTTGATAATAAAGGAATGTGTAGATTAAAATGTAAGTGTAATTAAACACCTTCTCTGTTGGAAATTTTAGAAACTGTTCATGAATGCTATCAACCAATAATTGACTGAAATTGAATAAAATGGATGGTCTACTGTCTGTGGAAAATATGGAAAGGAAACCTAGAATGGACTCATTTATCCACTGATCAGAATAATAACCCAAAATTTATGAAATTATGGATATGTTTTGTTTAGCTAATTAGGGAAGATAGAGGAAGTGTATGGAGGGTTCATCTTGGGTAATTGGGCATTTTTAGGCAAGAAGATATCAAACATTTTGGATCTTGTAGCAAAATCAATCTTCTGATAAAGTTGAGTGAAGGCTTCTAAGGAGAAAGGGGCACTATTTTCCACAGGGGGAGACATCATCATCTGGTTTATGGATTGGCCAGTAATTGTAAACAACATGTCACCAGATGGGGCCATAATAACTCTTTAGCTAGGGACATAACAGGCTTGACATTTTGTGGTGAATTTAGGGGCTTGGAAGGTCATATGGAAGATATAATGAGGAAGATTGGACTCTCAGAGTCCAATTTCATCAGTTTTGTCTGCATGCTTGTCCTCCAGCCAATAGTATAGCTCTAAAAACTCACAGCCACATTGGGTTTCACTAATCCGATAATCCCTGTCAGTGAAAGTAATATGATTTAAAATATGGAGGGAGGGATCAATGAATTGACATGTTTATCTTGGGTTTTTCTCTTTGGAGGCGTGATTAGATCAGGTAAAAGTAATAGTAAGTAACATGATAGCTTACCAGGAAAAGTTTGAAGAAATGAGTTGTTAGGGAAGGAAATAGAGGGTTGTCAATTCTGATCTAATCTCGTTGGAACACTGTTGAAAATGATTTCTTATCAAAACTGTGAATTATAGAGAATGAGCAGTGAAAGAGAGAAAGGCGATGGTTCGAAAGATTTTAAACAACGCTGGGAAGTTCTGTTGGAGGTGGCGTGGAACCGTTAAGTTTGAACAATTACCAGGAAGGAAAATTGAATGTCAAACGATTACTTTTTCCAGGAGAGCAATTAATTGGGCAACAACGAGGCGACGTGGTGGGAGATGAGTGGGGGAGGTGACAAAGTAGGTACATGGTAAGAGGATGAGAGGAAGGTGGGTTTGGAGGGAGTATAGGGTGGTAAGGAGTATTGGCTGAGGCGGGTGCGAAATGATGAGAAGGTGACACGTTAGGATGGGCCCAGCGGAGGAAACTGCCTTTTCATACCCACCCTCTCGCCCCGACGATAAAGGTAGAATGGAGAGTAGGGAAAAAAGAAAATGAGGGTCATGGATCATGAGGGGAAGATGATCTTGATGCTCTGACAACAACATCCATTAAATTTATACAGAAAAATAACTTTGTCCATATGCACCTTTATTTCTTTCTTTTGGAGTTAGGATAAAGGTTAGAAATAAAAAAACATGGAAAAATACTTTATCCCATCACACCCTTTTTACAATGTTACTAAACTTAGGATAAAAGGAACACATGCATATATTTATAAAACTAAATTATTTCTACCTACCCTTTGACTAAACTAACATTTTGATTCTTCTAAGGGGGTGCAATTAGACTAGGAAACCTGCATTATTTTGTTTTATGAAAAAGGAAAAACTATATAAATCTTATCACTTATTTATCCTATTGATTTAGATTAAACAATTGAATCAATGTCATTTTCTACCTAACTACAGATTTACCAAGATTAAACTGTTTGGAAAATATTTATTCTCTAGTCTAATTTACAGAATTTTAAACATGTTTAACCATGATTATATTGCATGATTAAACAAATAACTAGTCATTGTGGCATTTTAAACAAGCTACACACAACCTTTATTTATCAATGATGAAGAAATTTATCTATCAATAGTGGCATTTAGAATTGCAACACTTTCACTATTATTTCTTTTTGTTTTTCTTTTGATGGGGTTCTATCTTTTATTATTTTTCAATATTTTTGTTTTTCCTCTTTCTTTTTTTATTTATACCCTCTTTTCATTTTTATTCTATTTTTCTTTTATTTGGAAATCATTCACAGATTGAAAATTATTTACAGTATAAGATTCTTGAGATGAAATACTCAATCAGCTTGCGATCCTATAAATTAGAGGACCCTAACAGTGGCTTCAACTGGGGATGGCACTCTCCCTATGAGGTGCTAAGAACATTTGATCAGTAGCCTTGAGTGTTCCATTTCAGCAATATCCACCCCTGATTTCTTTTGTTGTAGATGTAACTATGGAAACATATCAATGGAAACTTAGGGTCCTCTCTGCAGGCTTCAACTTCTATCAATAGGTCACCTAATCAAAATAATAAATACAACTATATTTACAATGATTTGATGCTTGAAAAATTGTATTGCTAAGAGAAATAGTGTTTTAGCATTCTGCCATTCACAGGTGGACTAGGCATTTCTGTTCCATCTATATGCTTGAGAAAAAAATGCATTGTGTCCTCTTAAAGCATCAATGATATAAGTTCCTGTCCATAGATTGTCAAATTTTCCATGCTTTCCATTGTCCTCTCTTCTGGAATCCCACTATTAAACTCTATCACCCAAAGTGAAATCATCTACTTTATTTCTTCTATCAATTTTTTTTTGATATTCTCTTGGATGACTGGAGCTTTATTATAGACTTCTTCCCTGGTTTGTTGCAATTGAATAGTTTGGTCAATCCTCCTTTGGATGTCATTATGATCAACCTGCAATTCTTGAATTATCTTCATAACTGGAATTCCCAACGAGGATGGAAAAAACATCCATCCCATAAACCAGTTGGTATGGTGACATGCCAATTGATTTCTTTGTTGTGAGCCTATCAGCCCAAAGTGCATTTATCAATTTGTTGTGCGATGACTTTTTATTCTATTCTAACATATTTTTAATAATGTT
>APFE031337693.1:0-17107 GCA_000404065.3 Pinus taeda
CATATGGTTTTTATTTACACAATACTCATGCTCCTTAACTCTCAGCTTAATAAAATTTTAATTATTACATTAAAAATGTTTGAAAATTTTGTGCAAACACGAAATTCGAAAGAATTAAATTAAAAGTTCCAAAACTATGGACGAACTGGCATATGCCTAGATAAGTAGCCGGTGCCTGTGATTGTTTGGCAGGTGAGGAAGGAGCACTTATGTTAAACCCAAATATAGCTGCTTCGGAATTCAATTTCAAGTATGATATTTTGAGAGAGGCTACCTCTAACTTCAAACCAGAAAATAAGCTCGCTGAAGGAGGCTTTGGATCCATCTTCAAAGTGAGTTTAGCGTTGCATTTAATTAATTTAAACATTTAGCTACACCGCCGGAGGGAAATTATAAAGAATGTTGACGCAGGGAGTTCACCATACTTGATCTGCAGGGGGTTCTTCCAGGAGGAAGAGAGATCGCAGTGAAACGTTTGTATATGAGTCCAAGGCTTGGAGATGCTGAATTTGTGAATGAAGCCAATCTAATGAGCCGTGTTCAGTACAAGAATCTAGTCAAACTGCTTGGTTGCTCCGTTGGTGGCTCAGAAAGGCTATTAGTTTATGAATACCTTCCCAACCGGAGTCTCGACGAGATTCTATTCGGTTTCTCTCTTTCTCTAATTTAATTTAATTGGGTTGTTTTTCTTTTTTCTCTTTTCAGCTTTTACATATAATGTAGTTTTGTTTGGTTTTTGATTATGCATGTTATGCATTTATTAATTGCAGATACAACGAGACGTCATTTACTTGATTGGAAAAAAAGGTTTGAAATCATTGTCGGAATTGCCCGCGGCCTAGCCTATCTTCACGAGGAACCTGACAATAAGATAATCCACAGAAATATTAAAGCAAGTAATATTTTACTTGACGAGGATTACAGAGCCAAGATAACAGACTTTGGGTTAGCCAAACTCTTTGCAGAAGATCTGAGCCGCCTTACCACTACAGTTATAGGAACTCTGTAAGGATTCTCTCTAATGTTTATTCTGGTATGGTCATCATCATCGTTAAATAAATTGGACTATAAATGAACCAATTACAACTCATATTTGTGAATATGGTTCATATAATTTAAATGGATGTGGATATTTCATCGCTGTTGGCATTGTGCAGAGGTTACATGGCTCCTGAGTACGCCTTACATGGACAGCTGACAGAGAAAGCAGATGTATTCAGCTTTGGAGTGCTTCTACTAGAAATAATCAGCGGAAGAAAGAGTCAGAGTTGTTGGAAACTATAATTTCCCCTGTGCGCGCAGGAGGCCAACAGTTAAACCGCGCAGTCAGTCAGCAGTCAACGGCAACTCAGAAAACCACCGCGGCAAACCAAAACCGCCAGTATGATATCGCACCACTTTTCGGGCTGAAGTGGTTTCCGGACAGTGTGGTCCGATGCCGACAACTGTCCAACAGTGACGCTCGCATGACATCAGCCTCAGGCACTTTTCGGAAGCTATCTTTCAGTCAGCTTACCCAGCCCCATATGCGTCCGATCATGATGTTTATCTCTCCGCCGTTTGATCTCCAGGAAAGTACTCCGCTGTTTAACCTGTCGGAAGTTCATACGGTTCTGTCAAAATTAATGCAGCATGGTTGTATTAACATAATCGCCCATACCCTATGATTAATGATTACGACATGTCTTTGGTAAAACATTTAATTTTTTTATGGGGCGTAATGTTTAGCTTATACGGAAGTATGGGGGTATGTAATTTTATTAAATTACATATGAGTCGTATGACATTTTTTTATGAGAGCGTTGACCCCATTTTGTAATATGAAAAAGAAAACCCACTGGGATTGTAAAAAACATTTTTTTTATGTAATTGCACATAGAAAAAAAACAGGGGGTCCGCGGCACATGAAAGAAAAAATGTGTGTGAATCTCACACTGTGAGATAAGAAAATGAAATGAAAATTCGCAGCAGCGAATGAAAAACACAGAGGGTAAATTTTGTATTGCAGGGGACAGAAGTGCATAAATGTTTTTTTTGGGTCTGTAATGTAATAGGGATTTTATGCAGCAGAGTAAAAATGTTGTCTTGGTAATATAAGAAATGTAAAGATTGCACAGCAGTGCAGGAGGAGAAAGTAAATGAAGAAAACCAGTGGGTTGTTTTGTTGAAAACCATGTATTGTTTCACACAGGTGAAAAGGTAAACCTGTAACTCCCTGTAAGTCTTGTATTCACACAGCAGTGAATGTAAATGAAATATTTACACACAGTGGTGTAAAATTTCATAAGAGGCAGAGTAAGTTTTGTGAAAATGTTTTGGTGAATCCCTCTCAGTGAAAGATGATGAATATGTCTCTGTAAATTCTCAGGTGAAAACAGAGTTTTGGTTTAATGTTTTTTTGGTAAATCCCTCACAGCAAAGAGGATGAATGTATATCAGTCATTTTATTTTAATGAATGGAAATCTTTTATGGTGGTGCATTACTCTGTTCAGTGAATTTTTTTAAGGGTAAAGATCCTGGAGTAGAGCAAAGGTAACAGAGCATTGGCTCTGTGGTGTTTGTCTGGTTTTGGTATTTTCCCATCCCAAACAATAGAAAAATATCCAACAAGAGTTTGGCTCCAGACGCAGAGTTTCTCATCGAAGAAGTATGGTTCATATGGATCTCATCTTTCGAGTGAAATTTTTCTAAAATGTCCGCCGCATTTTTCTGATTAGTGTTTTATTTTTTCTTGATATTGGTCAAACAGACATGGAAACTCTATAAAGCAGACAGAGGTTTAGAAGCTATGGATGCCACATTGGAGGGAAGCTATTCAGTGGAGGAAGCGATTAAAGTGATTAAAATTGGTCTTCTGTGCACACAAACAGCTGCAGCGTTGCGGCCTTCAATGTCCCGCGTGGTGTGGATGCTCACAAATGAGGTAGAACACGGTATTCCGTCGCCCACAAAGCCTGTTTTTATAGATCTCGATTGTGAGGGCTCACATGGCAAAGTGAAACGTCCTGCTCCTGAAAACCCTGACGGAACATCAAGAGGTCGCACGGAGACTTCTGCAGGGACTCTGGAGCCGCGGTGAAAATCAGCCAATGCCGGTTGGCATTATATTAGTTTAGCCTGTTGGCATTATATTACTTTAATTTATTATATCTTCTCTCTTTGTTCTTTTAGGCTGTGTCATAAAGACACCTGGGTTTTTATTTCATTCCTGACATATCCTGCGCATTTTGTTTCACCTGTAAAAGTACTGTAATCTTCCGACGTGTATTGGGTTTTTGTTATGAATAATTTGTAGGATTTAAATAGCAAATCGATGGTTGGGTTCTTCTTATGAATAATTTGTGGGAGTTAAATAGCACATTAGCTGCTGGCATAACGATGGAGGACCATTTTGGTATGTGAATTATATTGGGTTTTTCTTATGAATAATTTGTGGGAGTTAAATAGCACATAAACGGCTGGCACAACGATGGAGGACCATTTTGGTATGTGAATTATATTGGTTTTTTTTATGAATAATTTATAGGACTTAAGCAGCACATCAGGGGTTGAGTTTTTCTTATAAATAATTTGTAGGAGTTAAATAGCAAATTAGCTGCTAGCATAACGATGGTGGACCATTGTGGTCTGTGAATTTTTGTTTCTGATTTACAAACGGTAACGATGATTACATCCGGCTCTCGCCAGTGTTAAAAGGTTAGCAAATTCACGCTCTGGTCGGAGCTCAAGAAGTTTGTAGGCTGAGCATCTTCATGCTTTTTAGTGATACGTTGATATCTTTTTAGTGATTATGTTGATACGTTTTTGGCTCATTTTAGTTATTAGGTTGATACGTTTTTTCTTAGCATATTATTCTTTTAATATTTTTTACTCAATATTTTTTTATCTAGAGTTACAAAATGAAAGATGGATTGAGGTTATTATTGTTTGAATTTGTTTTTTCTGTTTTCCATAATATTTATATTATATAATTTAATATTTTAATTTTCAATACTTTGTATTTCGTTTGATTATATAATACAATTTGTTAAATTTGATATTTGGTATTTCTCAAATTACTCTCGCAAATATCTCAATTACATTACTTATATAATATATAAAATGAGTATATATATAAAATTTAATTATTATAAATTATTATATAATTTATATACATACATTTATGGAAAAATGATATATAATATAAAATTTATATTATTAATATGTGTGTTTAATCATGTTTATAATATAATTAAAAAAAATATTATTTATTTAAAATTTGAAAAATAAATAACAAATATAAAAATATATATTATAACTTAAGAGTTATAATATTATTTAAAAAAAAAGAAGTTGTATATTTATGTTATTAAAAAAAAAAATTTAAATAGATTGATAAAAATAATTAATACAACTTCTTTTTAAAATTCTCAGAGATTTGTAAAAATTCTCTCAATGGAAAAAGCCATACCCTCAACTAGCTCCCAGTCCTCACATTCGGAGGTTATTGTTTTTTTCCAAAGTTTCTTTTTTCCTTCACTTTTTCATGATATTGATCGAAGCGTGTTTATATGATTACCTGTCTTAATCACTTGCGGTTTGCTTTCTTTTTTTCAAAGAGTTTTAATTACTTATGCATCTTTCAAGAGTTTTAATTACTTATGCATCTTTCAAGATGATCCTAGGTATTGGTTAATATTTAATCTTGATTATTGGTGCTTCAAGAGTGGATTATAAGAGGAAGTCGAACCTGCTTGCCGAAGATTGAAACTGCGTACTGTGCAGTTTCAGTCAGCAAAGGCATACATGTCCAGAGACTGGCCCTAACCGCAACCCTAACCACAGAAAGACCGCGGCTCATGTGAGCGGAGGTTAAGTTAACCACCGGCTTGGAAACCGTGCGGAGATTGTAATCCATCAGAACAGCTCTAAACAGCCTAACCGCGGGGAGGATAACCATCTTCCCTATAATGTTTTTTAAATATGTTGTTTAACTTTGCTTCATATATGTTGTTGGACGTTCTACCCAAATTTATCTTTAACTTGTGTTTCAATTTTTTTCTTTTTTATGAAAAATTCTAACATTGGAATCTACACTTTCTATCACTGAAGTATTATTTTTCTGGTTAAGTAAATTTCTTGCATTTTAAAATGCTTTTGAAAGTATTGATGTAAGTATTGATGTACTCATTAAACCATTTTTAAACATTCAAGGAAGAAAATATTTAGAATTCTCCCAATAGTTCATCTAGCATTTTAGGAGTATCACTTTTTGAATGGACTCAATAATTCATTGGGACTTTCTTAAAGTTTCATGTTTTGAATTTCTTTTGTTTAATATATTCATTGGGCCATATTTGAAAAATAAATCCATATTATCTTTGGAATTTCTCCAAAAATATATTAGGTTTTTTTAATGTTCCTAATATTGGTTCAACAAAAATGTTTCGAAGGTTATCTTTTGAAAACCAATAACAATGCATGTTGTTCATTTCAAATATCTTTTTTTGCAATTCCTTGATTGTTAAGAAATCCATAGGGAAACAATTAGGGTGATTTCTCTTTAATTGATAATTGTTTGTGAAGTTATGTTGGCTTCTTCCTACTTTTATTATGTTCTTTTCATCAAACAATTACCAAAACTGTAAATCATGAAGATCACAAAAAAGACAATGAACACAAGATGTAGGCTCCAAGCTAGGGAAAAACCTCTTCGAAGGGGAAAACCCAGTAAAAATATTATCTACCAAGGCCTCCCACAAATCCCAAGTCAACCTTCCTTCCAAGCTCTTTCAATTAGTCAAAGTCATCTCAAGTACAATAATGACTTATGACAAATATTCTCTTGACTTAGAGAAGCCTAGAAGCTGAAGAACATGCTTGACCAAATTAATAAATTGATTTGAGCATGAAATCCATGCTTGAAAATTAATAATTTTTTTCCCTTCTTTTTCTTTTTACATGAAATACATAATGATACAAGTTTTGAAGACCGAACCTAGTTTCATTCCAACACTCGCCCTTAATTAGGGAGGTATTCATCTTTACACAACTAGTACAAGGATACTGTCAAATTGAAATTTTCTCATAAGTAGAGTCAAATTGATAAGCTATTTTCAAACATAAACATCATGACCATAATGATCAATATGCACAATAGCAAGGCCTTGATTAACAAGATCTAACTCTCCACTAGATTAGAAAACAATGCTCGAAGGCATACATATGGGCACCAACACCATAGACTCTTCAAGGCACATACCCCATTTGGATGTTCACCAGGTATGTCCTTTTAGGACTACTATTATCTTGGATCCCTAATCCTCAAAGAATATTGGCCGTCTTTGAATACTCTCATCTTGGATACCACGTCATATCCTCAAAGAGTATCGATCCACAAGACTACTTCCTATATTGGATTCCCAATCCTTAAGGAGTACCAGTCCCAAATGCTTATTAAATCCTCCATTCTCCCTTACAATGCCTTCACTTACGATTGTTAGTCCCGGCCTAGTCCATGACACATGGAGAATATGGTGTCCCGCATTACTTCCTCTCAATTAGGGAGGTAACCCTCATTCTCTCTCAAATAGGGAGTAGATCCTAACTCTCTTTCAATCGGGGAGACACAACCATGAACTTCATCTTTTATCTCATTAATTAACTACTTGTTCTTATGTGTATATCTTAATAGTAGCTTCAAGGGCTCGTTTTCTCGTATCATCATATCATACCCGACCTTTCACTTTCCTAGATGTTATGGAGCCAAACTCTTTCACAATATATCTTTATGACATGCTTCTTGCCATCAACCTTTTCCATCACTTTCCCTTAATCATCATTTATATTATGTTCATCATCAACATTATCTTGTCAAGATAATCAATGTGGAGTTAATCGTAGCTATTTTTGTCCATATGGAAAGTGAATATCAAATTCAATATGACCAACACGCTATCTTGTGACTTGGTACCTTTTTTGCCTTTAAACATTTCTACTATATATTCTTCTAAGCCAATACCATTTCTGTCCACTTAATTCATGTGATCTTATAATTGAGTTAAACCAAAGAGTTGTAGATACATCACATTATCTCCACTACTATATTTTCCAAATTATACTATTGAAATATGTTCTTCTAGGTAGCCAAAACATATCTCAAAATCTTCAATATCAGAGTTACCAAGTCATGATAGCCTCTTGTCAAGATGTCAAGTTCGGCTACTTATTCCTTCTGAGGTCAACATCCCTTTTCATGGTATATCTTCATACTAGGATCCTTCTTCATTTTATTTTCCTTTCAAAAATCAATTAATATGTTCATGGAATGAACCAACAAGCTTCAATATCGTATCCATAGGAGTTTTTGCAGCTCCCTTTCATGTTTTCATTACCATATTTGTTTCTTAAAGAGACCATATCTGATTTTGATCAATACTATGCTCATTTATCATGCTTCTATGTATCGAGTAACCAAATGGAAGAGTTTTGTCTTATCCAAACTTAACCAAGACATACCATGCTCATGCTACCAAGCATATTTCTGCAACCATCTCTTCCTACAATATTTCTGAAAAACATGAATTCTACTTTCCAATGAAGAGATCTAAATATATGCATACATCTTCCTTCATATAACCATGTACTCAACTTCAAGCTACTTCTTTCCTTGAAGATTAGATTTTTTCTCCTACAAGAGAAATGCTCCTTCTTGTTGCAACTCAAGTGTCCTCATACATTTAAAATTTGTAGACTACTTTTGATATTGCTTCCATGATATTATAATGGATTATACTCTTGCCATGCCAACAATATTTTTTCATATATTGAAGAACTTTCTCATAATGATGGTTTTGTTACTGTCAATGATCCTTGTGATCCTTTCTTGCTAGAAGACTATTTTTATAAGATCTTGATGCCAAAAAGTAGTTGCATTAACTATGGAGTGCTAGATGGTTTGGATCCTTCTATCCTTGCTAGAGACTGCTACCAATGAGATGCAATTGATGATATAGACTTTAATCCTTCCAATGCTTCTTTCCATGATGCCATACTTTTTACAAAAACCAAAACTCTTCAAATGTAGCCGCATATGCTACTCTAATTGTCATTTTTAATAAAATAGGAAAATACAAGTAAACCTGGTAGTGGTGGAGTTCTTCAATAATAGAGATCCTTAGGAACTTTACTCTTCAACTTCTTTTCAGGTTCTTCATTTTCTTTAGCTACATGGGCTCCACTCCTTTCCTTCCTTTTATTATTCTTCTTGTTTTGAGGATCCTTTGGAAAATATAATTTAAAGTGTCCATATTCAGTGCACCCAAAAAATTGTACTTTGGACATGTCTTCTTTTTTGTGTTTAATTGTTGTTGTTCTTTTGACGAGGTTCAAACTTTCCAAACTTCCCCTTCTTTTTCTTTAGCAACAAAAGCTTGAGACTTTTCATTGGGTTTGGTATCATCTTTTTCCTTCAATCTACTCTCTTCTAGAATACACAAAGACCACAACTCATCAAAGTTTGGAGTTTCCTTTCTTGAATAGATGCTTGTCATAAAACTACTCCATTCTGGAGGTAATGCATTGAGTATACAAGTTATTACTTTAGAACCAGAAACAACTTCTCCAAGCCCTTGTAATTGATCTTCAAGTAAGAGACTGTAATAAGGTATGATGTTAAGTATTCATCCTTTGACAATCTTCTTTTGTAAAGTCTATTCCTCAAAGATATATTCTTACCTATCGTACTCACAGAGTATAGTTTTACCAACTTTCATAGTTTGCTTTAGATGTACCCAAATATGAAACAAATGGAATAATATGGCCTTTAATGGATTCAATGAGAATCCTTTGATCCCTAACTTCTCCTTTAGTGTACTTGGCCCATTCTTGAGTCTTATTAAAACATAATGTTACCATATATAAACATAATGTTACCTTTATTAAAATTAACAATATATACATATTGCTTAAGTAACTTTTGATTTTGTCTACCTTTTTATATTTCATTTATATTTCTTTTAAATTGATTATATTGACAATATTATCGTAATCACAATCATAAGGATTAGGTATCCCCATATCTTATAAGTGAATAGACATTCACCATGTTGTTTTATGCTTACTAGGTTTACTAGGTTGACAAGTAATTTTAGAACATAAGTTCACTAGGTTGTCCTATATTTATTAGGTATATTAGGTTTACTAAGTTGACCTAGATCTATTAGGCCTACTAAGTTAACTTACATATAAGGTTGACTTACGTGACCTAAGTTTACTAGATTTACTAAGTTAACCATAATCAACCATGGTCAACTAGTCAACCATAATCAAGTAAGTTGACATAGGTTTACTAGTTTTACTAGGTTAACATAGACTTACTAGGTTTACTTAAATTGATTAGGATTATTAGGTTTACTATGTCAACCTTAATCAACCATGGTCAACCCTAGTCAACTACAGTTACCATGGTTGACCATGATCAAACATGGTTTACCTACTTTTCACAGTTTGCTTTAGATGTACCAAAATATGGAACAAATGGAATAATATGGTCTTTAATGGATTCAATGAGAATCCTTTGATCCCTAACTTCTCCTTTAGTGTACTTGGCCCATTCTTGAATCTTATTAAAACATAATGTTACCTTTATTAAAACTAACAATATATACATATTTCTTAAGTAACTTTTGATTTTGTCTACCTTTTTACATTTCATTTATATTTCTTTTAAATTGATTATATTGACAATATTATCGGAATTACAATCATAAGGATTAGGTATCTCCATATCTCATAAGTGAATAGACATTCACCATGTTGTTTTAGGCTTACTAGGTTTACTAGGTTGACAAGTAATTTTAGAACATAAGTTCACTAGGTTGTCCTATATTTATTAGGTATATTAGGTTTACTAAGTTGACCTAGATCTATTAGGCTTACTAAGTTAACTTACATATAAGGTTGACTTGGGTGACCTAAGTTTACTAGATTTACTAAGTTAACCATAATCAACCATGGTCAACTAGTCAACCATAATCAAGTAAGTTGACATAGGTTTACTAGTCTTACTAGGTTAACATAGACTTACTAGGTTTACCTAAATTGATTAGGATTATTAGGTTTACTATGTCAACCTTAATCAACCATGGTCAACTCTAGTCAACTATGGTTACCATGGTTGACCATGATTAAACATGAGCAATTATGGTGAACCATAGTAAATGATAATCTATTGTGGTCAACTACAATTAGATGTGGACAACTATGGTCATCCATATTCGACTATATATTGGCCATAATAAACCCAAATCAACTATAACTTAAACATATTTAGCTATAATTATCCATGGTCTACTAATCCTCCTTACATAGATGTGTCAACTACTACAAGTTAATTAAAAAAGACCTCATTAAAAAGTGATTAAAACAACAACCTCATTAAAAAAGTAATTGAAATACCTCCATAAAAATCATTTTCCACCTTTCATATATCTCAATAATATTAAAAAAAACCTCATCAAAAAGTGGTTGAAATAATACAACCTCATTAAAAAATAATTGAAATATCTCCATAAAACTCACTTTCCACTCTCTCAATAATATTAAAAAGTCACATGACATTAAAAAATAGAAATGACACTAGAATATATTTCAACTACAACTACTTTATGACTATGATTGTGCTCATTTAATAAGCTTTAAATTATGACTATGATTGTGCTCATCTAATAAGCTTTCATTTCATTTGTTATATTTATTTTAAATTTAATAATATAAAAAATATTACCACAATCAAAAGGATTAGGTATGCATGCACAAGTGAATGGACTTTCACGAATCAATCGGTCTTAGGATAACGAATGTCAGAGACATGAGCAGCAGCCAAGTCAATGGCCGTAGCCCCACAAGTACCCACCTCTGTGGATCAGTCCCCGTCGATTCGTTCCCTAATATCTCCATAAAAATCACTTTCCACTCTCTCTATAATATTAAAAAGTGACATAACATTAAAAAATAGAAATGACACTAGAATATATTTCAACTACTTTATGAATATGATTGTGCTCATTTAATAAGCTTTCATTTCATTTGTTATATTTCTTTTAAATTTAATAATATAAAAAATATTACCACAATCAAAAGAATTAGGTATGTATGCTCAAGTGAATGGACTCTCACGAAACAATTGGTCTTACGATAACAAGTCAGAGACATGAGCAGCAGCCAAGTCAATGGCCGTAGCCCCACAAGTACCCACCTCTGTGGATCAATCCCCATCGATTCGTTCCCTCCCTGTGGATTACTACCCTTCGATTAACTCTATTTGTTGCTATAGGAACTCGGATTCTGTCTCGTTCAGCTTTACGAATCATGAAGAGCCAAGTTCTAGCTCTAAGGACGTAGAGACGATGACATAAAACTCTGATTCTGTCTCGTTCAGCTTTACGAATCATGAAGAGCCAAGTTCTAGCTCTAAGGACGTAGAGACGATGACATAAAAAATTGGAGGATATTTTTATGTGAAGACATTGAAAACAGTCTATATCCACTTATCTTAGTGCCTTGGCTCTATCAACTGATAGAAAATTTGACGACTTCTTACAAAAGCTTTTCTGGTCGTCCTTATTCTAAATGTTTGTGTTTTACGAGGTCTTCTAGTGTTAAATATTTTGGGTGATTCTCCAGTATTCTAGTATAACAGGCCGAGTTTGAGGTTCATCCTCTTTTTCTTGGTACCAACACATAGTCATAGAGATTAAGTCATCGCATTTCAGTGGTTTTAGCAAAGCCCTTGGTTTCAACCCAGAGTGCTTAAGATGTAGCACCCGAAGCTAAGGCCCTTGAAAAAAATCAATTTTGTAAATGACTTAGTGTTAAAGATTTCTGGGACTTCTTTCGTTACGCCGATGTAACAAAGCATGACCAGTTGTGTGGGAATATAATGTAAAGGTACGGTGCATAAACATTTTTTTTTGAAAAGGTTTGAATGATGGGAGCTCATATATTTTAAAGTATTATAGAGGTCAAATAAAATGCTTGATTGCATAAGCACCAACCTTTGATAAGTTGGTTTGAAGGAAGCACCAAAACAAACCATAGATTTGACATTGTTGAAGCGTACATCTAAAACATAAATGTGATCAGTGGGTTGAAGGAAGCGGTAAATATTAAATATTTACATTGGTAAAAACAATGATGGTGGGAGAGGTGCCAAAAGTGTTGGATAGCAAACTTTGTAGTTCCAAAAGTCCAGATTTGAAGAAATCACTTGGTTTGTAGTTTTAAAAATCGAGATTTGAAGGAATGATCTTGTTCATAATAGATATTTGAGGAAGTGATTACAAAAATTCAGAAACTGTAAATAATTGATGAAGTGACTGTAAAAATTCAAAAAGACTAAATATTTGATGAAGTGACTACAAAATTTCAAAGAGAACAATGAGTGATGAGGTGATTACAAAAAATTGAAATTGAAGAGTGGATGGGAAAATAAAAGATGACAGAGTAGATTTTAGAGGGGAATGGTGCCTCCTCTAGGTTAGTGCCTCTCAATAAGTAGAGGATATTGGTATCTACAAAATATCAAGGGGATTGGTGTCTCATATGGGTTGGTTCCTACAAAGAATTATTAAGTAAAATAAGTTTTGTGGTTTTATCCATGAGGGATTTCCATGTAAATCCCATTTTCCATGATTTTCTTATTAGATTGATGTTTTATGGTGTTTGAATTATTTAATAAATAAAAATAATAATATATTTATTCACCACGACCACATAATTATTAACCACAACCACCATGACCTTCGAGTCTTTCATTGCAATTGTGAGTCCAATATATGATGGTTTCATCAATAATGGGACATGGAAGTTGGTGGACCATACATTCATAGCCAAACCAATTGGCTAGAAGTTGGTCTAAAAAGACATGTACAAATCAAAAGGCTCCAATTTACAAGCATGAGGAAAGGCTTATACCAAAAGTGTTTGAACAAAAGGAAGGCATTAATTATAAGGAAACTTTTACCCTATAACAAAATAGGCCACCATCCACACTCTCTTTTCCTTAGCAGCATAGAATGGATGGAAAGTATATCAAATGCTTTCAAAATGGAGACTTGAGAGAATGTCTTCAGATCTTACATATAACATTTTTTGTAAAGAGACCAGAATAATAGATATGCAAAATTGACAAATCCTTATATAGCTTGAAAAAGTAACATATACCTAGTATGAGAAGTTATGTGAGCATCTTCTATAATTGAATTTTCAGATACTTTAATCTTGATGATGCAATTCTATTTGTCAAGAAAATTGACAAAATTGTTGCATATCTTGAAGCTTAGGTAGATGATGTATTAATGACAGTGAATGATGGAAGTTATATTCCATAAAAAGAGAGTTGAAGAATGGTTTTTGGATGACATATTTGGGACATGAATTATACTCCATAAAAAAATAGTTGAAGAATGGTTTTTGGATGACATATTTGGGACATGTTCACTACTACTAGGGAAATTGAAGTGATTCAACAACAAAGTACATATTCATCTCCCAAAAAAAGGTGCATTTGTGAAGTGTTAATTGGTTTGGCATAGTTGAATATAATTTTCTTTCTACTCCAATGGAATAGAATTTGAAGCTTACATCAAAAGAAGGAAATGATATAAGAATGCAACCGAGTACAAAGAACCTTTGGGAAGTCTTATCTACCTTACCACTGCTAGATGAAATATATCATTTGTTGTTCGAAAATTTTTCAAGTTTATGAAAAATAACGTGAGAAGGACATTGGTTTTCAGCCAAAAAAAGAGTTCTTAAATATTTTAAGGGAAAATAATATTTTGTAATCAAGTTTTCTAAAGTTGATAACTTCATCTTCATTAAATATTTTGATTCAAAGTTTGATGGGAATAAACAAAGTGGAGTTTTAGCATGAGGATATCTTGTGAGTCTTTGGATTAGTAACTATCTCTTCGAGGGCACACAAACAATAAGTCATGGTATATTCCATAATAGAGCTAGAATACATGGAAACTAAAAGAGAAACAAAGGATATTGTGTGGCTTAGGAAAATACTTAATGATTTACAGAAGAAACAAGTGAATATTATTCCTCTTCTCACTAACAATAATTTTGCAGTCATGTAGGCCAAGAATCCTATATTCCATGATTGAAGCAAGCACATCGAAACAAAGTTTCATTTGTTTCAATATCATGTAGAGACAAGGACAATTCATTTGAGAATTTGTTCTACAAATAAACAGATTATAGACATCTTCACCAAAATGCTAGTTTAGAATGATGCTTAAACTCATGAACAACCCTTTAACTTAAAGGTGGAAAGTTGGACACATAACCCTTCAAAATTTATGTCATTTTAAATAATTTCTATATAACAAGTAAGTAGCGAAAAAGAAGAGTCACGGGGAATATCAAAAGTCCCTAATAACAAATGAAACAATACACACTCTCTTGTATTTATGCATAATTTGATTTAATAAAATAAACATCCATAAATTTATTCATCTAGCCTGGCTGATAATTAGTTGCAAATCAAGTTGAAAGAGAAAAAGGAATTGATAGACTTGTTTCAAATTCTATATATTATTGTTCATGACTTCAAACAAAAAAATGAAAAGAAATACCACTAATAAAAATTATAATGGTTCCATGTTCTTCCATATATTATTGTTGATGATTTCAAACTAGGAAAATGAAAATACCATTAATACGAATTTTAATGGTTACACATTCTATTTATTCAAACCATCCTCTTAAGATCATGTTATTCTAGATGTTGCCACATTAAACATTTTCTAAATGCTTATTATTTGTTCTAAGACCTAGGGGATGTGAACTAAGCAAGAATTGATACGCTCTAATGCTAACATCATCTCCAACCATAAGCCTACAAATTCAATAGTCTTCAGTTACACTACTAAGATTCTTGGATGCTGAAGAGGAATACAAATTCAAAATGAACCACCTATAAGTTACCTAAAATAACCTTATTTGACATCACTAAAGAAATAAAAAAAAAGGGCAATATCAATTAACTTTATTCATTAAACCTTATATTTTTTATTAAAAATAAACTATATATAAATACAATGTTACCTAAGTTACAATATATAAATATAATGCTTTATATTGGAAATATTATCATAACACTAACACAATTATAAGGATTAGGTATTACATAAGTTTATAGACATTGAGTAGGTTGTTTTAGATTTATTAGGTTTATTTGGTTGACCTAGTTTTACTAGGTTTACTATGTTGACCTGGATTTCTAAGTTTGGTTTGATCTAGTTTTACAAGGTAAGTTTACTAGTTTTCCCTACATTTATTAGGTATATTAAGTTTATTAGGTTAACCTAGGTTTATTAGTTTTACTAGGTTAACTCAGGTATAAGGTAGACTTGGGTGACCTATGTTTACTAGATTTATGGATCAACCATAGTCAAACATGGTAAACTAGTCAACCATAATCAACTAGGCTGACCTAGATTTACTAGATTGACTAGGTTAATATAGATTTACTAATTTACCTAAATTGATTAAAATTATTAGGTTTACCATGTCAACCATAGTCAAGCATGATCACTATAGTCAACTATAATCACCATAGTTAACCATGACCAAACATAAGCAACCATAATAAACCATAGTCACTCATAATCTATCATAATCAATTACAATTAACTATTGACAACTAGAATAATCTATAATCAATTAAATATTAACCATAATAAATTTTAATCAACTATAACTTAAACATATTTAACCATAATTAATCATAACCTACTCATCCTTCCCACATAAATCGTTCAACTAATATTACTAAAACAGTGATGGAAATACTTCCATCACACCTTTCATAGGCTTTAAAAATAGCATTTAAAAGTGGAAAATGACATTAAAATGGAAAATAACACTTATTAAGTGATTGTGATAGTTAATTAACCTTATTTTGATCTTTGATTTGATTTTTAATTTGATTTTATCTCATTTGTTAGATTTATATTAAATTAATTATATAAAAAAGGAGTTGTCTATAATGCGACTTTTTGGAGATTCCGGTGACGAAATCCGGCGGAAGAAATGAGGTTAAATCTTGATTTTTAGCAGTTAAAATGGTTTTTTAATTGCATATTTGGATTCAGCGCCCTGGAAAACCCTGGGAGCCATTGATTGTGCAGAAACTAGCCATCAAACTTGGAATTCCAATGAATTGCTGCCGGATTTTGACCGGAAAAATCCGCCGGAAAGACTTTCAAAAAGTCCCATTATAGACTCCTGCTATAAAAAATATAATCGGATTAGGTATCACAGTTAGGTATCCTAAAAAGTCAATGGACGTTCCCTAATCAATTGAACTTAGGATAATGGAGGCCGGCGACATGAGCAATTGGGCTTTAAATGATGATTGTCAGACACTTGCAGCAGCACACAATGTATGGTCGCGCTACTCTTCAAGGCCATAGATTCATAGATTCAAGAGAGCATAACAGGGTTTAACTCCTCTTGTAGCGCACGATTGCCATTAAGATGAAAGCATTAATATTCAGTACCATGTTACTTATCGCGATCCATTTGTGTATGCGTATGCCCCTCTCAGCTGCTGATCCAGGGACTGCTGTCGTTTGGTTTGATTGTGAGAGGCCCGAATACAGAAACGGTAGCTTCTTCCAGCGCAATCTAAACCAGGTTTTGAATTCACTGGCGGGCAACGTTTCTACAAGTGGATTCAATGTTTCTAGTGTTGTTGGCAATAGTTCGGTTTATGGGCTTCTCCAGTGCCGTGGAGATTTAAATTCCGATGATTGCAAACAGTGTGCATCCACGGCCGAAACAAATCTTGTTCAGCGATGCCACAATACTTCTGGACTCATTCAACAAGACGGCTGCTTTTTACGTTACGCCAATCATAACTTTTACGGCGATATTGATAGTAAGCCGACAAGTTTGATCTGCAACGGTGGGAAAAGCAGCAAGGCACGAGAATTCACAGATGCTGTTGATGACCTCCTCTCAAAAGTTACAAAGAAAGCTGCGCAGAGCCCGCAACTTTTCTTTGCAGACTATTCTCTGCCTTCTAATTTTCAGGAGGATATATATGGCATG
>APFE031337696.1:0-38612 GCA_000404065.3 Pinus taeda
AACACAAGAAAATCCCCAAAATAAATATAAGTAACCACACAACAATTTAACTTTGCATATTTCATGTATGCTTATCGGTTTGCCACATTATTATGTGCATTTATCAAACATGATATATGTTTCAATTTATTAGAACGAGTGCAGTTGGCAGGCGTTGTGAGTGCTAATATCGGACTGCGAGCTCAATCTTGTAAATAATAAAGGATGCACACTAAAGGAATAACTGGAAATAATAGAGAGAACATATGTAAAAAGTGAAAAGGCTAAGAATTCAATGGGAAAGCGAATAGGGAGAGCTACACAAGGGTTGAAAATGATGAGTTTTCACTGTAGTCCATCCTCGACTTATTTGGATGTAAGAGTACAATAAATATCCAAGGTGAGTGAGAGCAGGAGGACTATAAGCGGGCGTATGTGGCATATGCACCAACAAGGGTTAACTTGTATGCAAGGTGATCTTGATGAGTCAACCTGACAATAAAGTCCCGGTGGAATACTTGGTTTATGGAAAGGAATAAAGAAGGATGACACATCTAAAGGTAAATCCAATGGTAAAGGGGTGAGTGGGACCTATTTATGATGGTATGTCCTACTAGCTAAATCCTGAAAGTTTCAAAAATATCGCAAAACAAAATATCTCAGCAATCATTGTGTTGGAACTACTAGACGTCGCCAACATTGTAAGGGGATCTCCCCGATGTGAAGTCCTAACTAGACCTCACACCATTGGTGTAGGAGTCCTATCAGATCATACGGTCTAACTACTATTGGAATGGTTTAAAGATATGCCTTGGTTACAAACCAACACAAGATAACACAATACCACTTTGGGGAAGAAATAATGTGAGCTTTGTGAGACTACCAATGTAAGGTATATGAGGGAGACTATTGGGATGGGGTCCCTCAAGTGAATTTTGTTAAGTTTTGAGTCAATTTTGTATTATCTTTTGTAGCAAATGTAAAGTCTCCATGAAATGTGGGAAGTGGAGCATGAAGCTAGTAGAAGTCAAAGGGACTTTAGTCCCTTAGGTGGGTAGGTGATAGAGTTGTTTTGAGACCTGCGCATGGTCTGCGAACCATGGTATTATACAACAAATACTATATAAAGTTTAGTCATAGCGAGTCTTAGAGGATAGCGAGATTAAATTGAACCATTGTAAGGGAAAGGTGCTAACACAGGAAAGGTTTGTTTCTTGTACTTAGGCAAAAGAGGAAGGCTCCTACAACTGAATGCACAGAGACCTTGGTAAGTCTCCAGGCTGAGTGCGTGGGCCCCGTAGCTGTGTGTGCAGGGATAAAAAGTCTATATTTGAACATTTATATCTAATAAAGACTATTTTGGGCCAAAATTGAAGCATATGTGTCCTTTTATTTACTTATGTAAAGTTTATGTATCTTCGCTTTGTAATATGTTTAATATGAATTAATGCCTATTTACTGCATGAAACTGGTACATCTCTAATATTTACGCATGATAAGTATAATTAACTACCTTCATGAAGATCTTGGAGTCATTAGATAGGTTTGCAGTAGTTATCCATACAGAAGGGATAAAGCTACGTGAAGGAATATCTAAGCCATAAGAACTTCATGAAACCATCACACAGGCATCTAGATGTAGAAACCTAGCTCTAGCATCCCCCAATACTGCTTCGGGTGAGACTGCAACTTGCGCTACGTCAGTTGTTACCGAACGTGATAAGAGTTTAGGGTTTTGTTGGTTGGTGCAGCTAAAGCTAAACTTGGGTCAGGCCCCATCAAGCCAACAAATGGTTTCGTTGCCGGGATCGAGATCTATATGAATGTGTGATGTCAAATAAGTGGTTCCCTACTAAGAAGGAAATTGAAAGTGGCTCGATCGAAATTTGCATGCGTTTGTAGCTCAGGAGAATAGAACCTCACAGTTATCTAAGGAGCAGTGGTTGAATAGATACCTATACATAGATGAAAACAAAGCCTTTTTTTTATTTCTTCCTTATGAACTACACGAGTGGCTGCTTAGATTAGTGGAAAGTCAGGGTATGTGGAGGCTAGATTGTCCTATTGTGTGGACTCCAGAGCTAGTGAAGCACCTAGAAGCTTCAAAAAATAACATCGCATAGTATGTTGATCACTGGATTGATCGTATCATAGGAGGATTCATAATTGAGCTTGCAATTGATACGACCATCAGTTATAGTGAAGTAGAGTGTAGGCTCTTCAAGGGACCGTGAGGTAAGTATTTAAAATCTCTGAAAACTTGGATTAAGATGTTGTTGTGTGAAAAATAGGTTATGCCATTACCTTGATTTTTGGGACTACATGAAGTGGAAAATCCTTCAAAAGGAACAGAGAATCAGACTCTGAATACAGTCTGTTGTTAGGATCCTCTTCTAGTGATGATGAAGGGACTATTCTGGGTACACCACAAAGCATGCTGCAGATAGTAAGTCAAGGTCTCCTGAGGATACCTCTTCCATCCACTCCACCTCCACTGCCACCTCCGCTACATACACCTACACCCTCACCTCCACCTCCACCTCCACATCAACCATTCAACATGGCGAATGCAATAAAGATGTCACTTTTTAAAGGGCTAGGAAGCAAAGACCTCGAACAATTATGGTTCCTTGTGAATTCTATATGGACAAATGCAACAGATAATTGATGATAATATAAAGAAAGAGTAGCTAGTCACATCTCTATAGGATAGGGTGCTGACTTGGTATATTAAATTATGTCAAGATAGACCTGACGCAACATTGACAGAGACTCAGTAAGTTTTGAAAAGTGAATTTAAGAAGCCTAAGTCTCAGGTGCAATCTATGACAGGGTTTAAGGAGATACATCAAAAGTTAAATGAATCCTCATGGGATTTTTGTTAGAGGCTAAAATTCTTGATCCGAAAGGCTAATATGAACATCACAGATGATCAACATAGAGACTAGTACATTGCTTCATTGTCGCCTCACCTAAGATTACCATTATCGAAACAAAAGATAGGAACACAAGAAAGGCTATGGAGATCACGATGAGGTTGTGAGCCTCACCAGTACAAGATACGAATGTTGGAGTACAACAGATTTAGTCGTAGCTGGCAAGTTTGCACAAGGAGTTGCAGAGCTTGAAAATAAGGAAGGAAGCTTAGCTAGAGGTTTGTGCTGAAGTCTGGTGTCTAGAATGCAAGGACAATGAACATGATAAGGATCATTGCCATGTTTATTAGAATTACCTGATTGGAGGTCCTGTGCCTTTGAAGCCTGAAAATATCGTGGGGACAAGCATGAGAGTACCATTATGATGCGTTATCTATGAGATAGTTGGGAAGCATGTGATTGATAATTTTGATCTCTTGCAAAAGTTTGTTTATCCACCACAAAAATTGTCTTTTAATTTATGTAAATTGTTTGGAAACGTTGAGTCAAACTGCTGAAGTTATGAATTGATGATGGAAAGGACCCCTACCTATCAAATTCAGGCGGAAAATTGGCCTCATCATCAGGGCATGGGTGCAACATGCGGAGGATTCCAAAACCATGGAAGAGGAAGAGGACGAGGGGCTGGAAGAGGTCACATATAAGATATTTTTTATAACTGTGGTGAAGATGGACATTTTTCACGTGACTCTCAGAACCCAACACATTCATTTTGTCAATATTGAAGACAGTTCGATCATGTGATAGAAGATTACCCGATGCTGATTACCAAGATGTAGGAGAAAAAGACACAAAAAATGATGCAGGATAACTAGATGATGAGGGAGGATCCTTGTGAAGAGGATCATAGCATCAATATCATAATGTGCAGTAGTATGGCCATAGGATAAGATAAGGAAAAGCAGCCAAAATCTGAAGAATGGGTGTGTAAAGCTATTGAAAATGAAATAATATTTGACCTCAATCTAGATAAAGAAACTTTCATGGACACCAAGAAGAATTTTGCTAAAGCTTCTAAGTCTAGGAGTCAAGAGAAATCAGCTAGGAAGGGTGAAGTGCAAGATATGGATCCGTCGTTGTTAGCTACTTTTCCAAAATCTTGTATGAAGTTGTTGAGAGATCAGAAGGCAATAGAACGGATCCAGGAGTTGATCAATAATTGCATGGGAAAAATTAAGATTCCTTCAGAACAATGCACTGTGAGGAGACTGGGTAAACATAAGAAGCGGACAAGGGCACGAGATGAGACTGATTGCGTAGATTAGAGAATATGAGATGGATTAAGTCATCTTATATATGAGGTTTGATTCTAACGTACTACCTAAGAAGACATGGGAAATAATGGTGAGGCCTGCACCACAATGGTCTCCTTTACAGTTGCACATGGCCAATCAGTAGAAAATCAATCCTATGGGGTGCTTATATGGGGTAATAGTAGACATCGAAGGAGGAAGCCCATTGGATGACTTTGAGGTAATTGAAATAGTGGATGAAAACAATCCTTACCCTGCACTACTAGGAATTGATTGGGCCTTTGACATGGATGTGGTGATTAATTTGAAGAAGAGAAGGATGACATTTGAGAAGAAGGCAGTCAGGGTTATTGTACCACTGGATCCTGCTGAAGGGGCACAAGAAACTGAACTGGTCTACGATTATGTGGAGGATGATAACTTGGATCAAATGTACAAGATTTGAGTGATGAATATTGGATCAATCCTACTGCAGACGGGTGGATCAAGTGGGATAGAGACAACTCGTGTACCTCAGACTTAGATGAAGAGCTTGAACATTGGTAGAATAGGTTGCATAAGGTCTCTACGCTACATTGCAATATGATGAAAAAATCACTGTGGTTCATATCCATAGAGGTAAGAAAATTCCTGCATTATGATGGCTTAAATGATGTTAATTTATTTTTTGATGAATTTGAAAGAGAGGTGCTTGAAGAGAATTGTTTCTAGGCACTTGAATTAGCACTTCATGCCACACTTTCCCATTGGTGGGGTATGCACAAGGAAAGCTTCACTGAGTGGAGGGAATACAAGTGGATGATGAAGTTGAGGTTTGGATATGCTAATACCCAGATGAATGAGAAATATAGCGGAAAGGATGATCCGCGGGAGCATTTGGCGTGATGGACTAAAGCTTTGGGAGAGAAGCCTCAGCCAAAATGGGTATATGTCTTTTGTCATACCCTAGATACTCTTCAAATGAATTGGTATTTAGAAACAGAACTATGCCATGGGACAACTGAATATCTCGAGGGAGAGTTTCTTATTAACTTTCAACTTTGAGGATGGATTCAAGTGCATTGATGAAGTTCTCTAGGAAATCAAGGCCACTATCTTTAGATTGCCTGAAGAGCCGGTAGAATGGGCTCAACTATATTAGAGTATATAGTTGCACCATGCGCTAGAATTCTATAATGTGATTGCAGAAGAAGAAGAAGAAGAAGAAGATCCATGTAAAATAAACATTCCAGAGACCGAAGGACAAAATGAGGTTGAAGGTCCTAAAGCATTGAACCCTGATATATCAGAGCCTTTGAAGACCATGCAAATAAACATTGGGTCTGATGTGCAACCTAAGTTTTAAAAGATATGCGATTATGGGGATGAAGATACAGTTGATAAATTTGTGGAGCTGTTGCGTGAGTACCAGGACTTGTTTCCCACCAAGTTCTCAGACCTGAAAGGAATAGTAGGGGATATTGGAGTGATGAAGATCACTTTAAAGCCTGGTGTCAAGCCCATGAAATAGATACCCTACCACCTAAATTCGAATTATAAGGAGAATAAGAAGAAGAATAAGAAGATCCATGAAAAATCAACATTCTAGAGACCGAAGGACAACATGAGGTTGAAGGACCTAAAGCAGTGAACCCTGATATATCGGAGCCTTTGAAGACCATGCAAATGAACATTGGGTCTGATGTGAAACCTAAGTTTGCAAAGATATGTGAATATTGGGATGAAGATACAGTTGATAAATTTGTGGAGCTACTGTGCGAGTACCATGACTTGTTTCGCACCAAGTTCTCGGACCTGAAAGGAATAGTAGGGGATCTTGGAGTGATGGAGATCACTTTAAAGCTTGGTGCGAAGCCCATGAAACAGATATCCTACCACCTAAATTCGAAGTATAAGGAGAAGAAGAAGAAGAAGAAGAAGAAGAAGAAGAAGATCCATGAAAAATTAACATTCTAGAGACTGAAGGACAGCATGAGGTTGAAGGTCCTAAAGCAGCAAACCATGATATATTAGAGCCTTTGAAGACCATGCAAATGAACATTGCATCTAATGTGCAACCTAATTTTGCAAAGATGTGCGATTATTGGGATGAATAGATAGTTGATAAATTTGTGGAGTTGTTGCACGAGTACCAGGACTTGTTTCCCACCAAGTTCTCAGACCTAAAAGGAATACTAGGGGATCTTGGAGTGATGAAAATCACTTTAAAGCCTGGTGCAAAGCCCATGAAACAGATACCCTACCACCTAAATTTGAAGTATAAGTGGAAGGCGTGCAAAGAGCCAGAAAAAATGCTGGAAGTTGGAATTATTGAGCCAGTAGAAGAATCTGATTAGGTAAGCCATATGGGTAGACCTGAGGAATCTCAATGATGCATGTGTTCATGACCCATTTCCAACATCATTTATGAATGAAGATTCAGAGAATGTTGGAGGGAAGGAATTTTATTCGTTAAATCATGGGTTCTTAGGGTACCATCAGATTAAGATCACGCCAGAGGATTGTAGTAAGAATCCCTTTGCGATGGAGTGGGGATGCTTCCAATACACAGTAATGCAATTCAAACTAAAGATTGCGCCCACGATCTTTTCAAGAGTTGTAATTGCAGCGTTCAAAGAATTCAACCATAAATTCTTAGAAGTGTCTTTAGATGTCTAGATTGTGTTTGGATTGGTAAAGCACCACGTTACAAGTCTCCGCCTCATGATGGATACTTTCCACAGATACCAAATTGCTTCGAATTTGAAGAAGTGTATATTTGGTGTGCCTTACGAGATATTTCTTGGCCATGTGGTCTACAAGCATGGACTAATGGTAGACCCTGCGAAGATAAAAATGACTGTAAATTTAGAAGCTCCAAAGAATGTAAAGTAGCTGCATGCATCATTGGGGCACACTGGCTATTATAGAAATTTGATCAAATATTATGCTCAGATAACTACACCGATGGAGAAATTACTAAAGAAGGATGTCACTTTTTGTTGGGATGATGAGTGTCAACACAATCTAGATGTGTTAAAAGAAAATATGGTGATTGTGCTCATTTTGGTGTTTCCAGACTGGAATAAAGAGTTTCATGTCCATGTGGATGTCTCTTGTATTGCATTGAGTTTGGTATTCATCCAGCGAGTAAAAGGTCAGATAGATCACCCTATAGTCTTTGCGAGTAAGAAACTGCCAAGGCCAAGAAAAAATATTTAGCTGCAGAGCGTGAAGGATTGGCAATGGTCTACACATTGCAAAAATTTTTGACATTACCTGTTCGATGTGCATTTCAAAATGTATACAAATAACTCCGGTCTTAAGTACTTGGTCAATAAGCCTGTTGGGGGGGAAGATCTGTAGGTGGTTATTCGTGTTTCAAGTATACGATTTTGAAGTGATTGTAAAGCCTGGATGATTGAATGTAGGACCAGATGATCTATCCAGAATTGAGACAGGTGAAGAACCTACTAGTTTGGAAAAAGGGTTGTCAGATTCAAAACTCTTTGCTATGCGTGTCGCGGATGATCATTTTTCTGATATAATCTAGTTTTTGACTACTGGGACAGCCTGGAGGGATATTCTACTTAATAGAAGAAGGAATTGGTGGTCCATGCTACTGACTTTTCTGTGATTGTGGGACACTTGTATAAGATGGGTATCGATTAAATATTGTGTCGATATGTTCCAGAGTTTGAATGCTCTAGCATCCTTGTTGAAGCACATGGAAGAGTGGTAGGAGGACAATGTGCAGGTAGAGCAACCTCGCAAAAATTTCTGCGCACGGGGTTATGGTGGCCAATGATGCATAAACATTCTAGGGCATATTGCAAGGCGTGCGATCCATGTTAGAGGATGGGAAAGCCATTACGAAGGGATGAAGTTCCCTTGAATCCTTAGATTTCATTGCAAGTGTTTGAAAAATGGGATATTGACTTTGTGGGTCTGATACAACCACCAGGAAAAAACACGGGTGCACGATACATTATTATTGTGATGAAGTATTTGACAAGGTGGGAAGAAGCACAACCAGTGAAGGACTGCAACATTTATACAGCCTCGAAGTTCCTATTGAAGTATGCCTCGACAAGGTTTGGGTGTCCTAAGATATTGATGAGTGATAGGGGTACAAAATATTGTGACGGTGCTAAAATAATTTTAGATTTATCATCATAACAGTATGCCGTATCATCCTCAAGAAAATTGTATGGTTGAAGCATTCAATAAAATTTTGGAAAATGCATTCACTAAGGTCCACAACATGCACTAGGATTATTGGGATGTTCGCATACTAGCAGTCCTATGGGCTTATAGGACGACATGTAAGAAGTTTATAGGACAAACCCCATTGAATGATATGGAAACCCGTGAGACTATGGAGGAGCACGTCACGTAGTTGTTGGAGTTAGAAGAAGAAAGGTTTTTAACAAGATTTCCCCAACAGGTGCAAAAGGAGCATGAAAAGGCATGGCATGATAGACATATTAAGTTGTGCACCTTTAAGGTGAATGATTTGGTCTTACTTTATGATAGCAGGTTCACGAAGTTCTCTGGGAAGTTTTAATTGCACTGGTTGGGACCCTATGTAGTCAAGGAAATTACATATGGTGGCACATTTCATCTCGCGAAGCTGAATGGGGAATTATTTCTGGGAAGAGATAATGGAAGTCAATTGAATTTATATCAAGAGGATCCTGCCCCTACGCAACGACTCCATGATAGCAGGGCAGTCTTAGTACTCTTGGAAGCTGCAAGGGAGTATAGGACTATAAACTACACTGCCCAAATACTGGGAGAAAAAGTAAGGGTGTTGCGTGAGGGAAGTCAAAATTGTGCCAGGAGGAGCTGCACGATGAAGGTGGGTGTCGTGCATCTAGGTCCAAAAAGAGTCGTTGGATGCATTGTAGTTGATTGGAGAAAAATACCGTTAGGAGGAGTGAGCAGGTTGCATTTATGGTGCAAATATTTGGTAATTTTTTGCCAAATATGTATTTATGATAAGAAATTGGAGGGAACGATCAGATTTGAATTTGAAATCACCTATAAATCTAGAATGCTAGCCTGTAGTAGGACACTTTGCCTTCTGAAAATCGTTTGTGAGTTTCTTGCCTTAAGTCTATGAACTGATAAGATTGGGAGGATCTTATTTCACAACTGGGGTGTGTAAACTTGGCTAATTGGAACTATAAGATCATCCTTGAGAAAATGACTGATCTCACAAAGGTCGCTGTCTGTAAAGCCACTATCTCTGAAGCCATTGCCTCAGAAGCCACAACTCCTGAAATTGTGTCGGAAATGGAAGCTACACCGTCAGTGCTTACGGTGCTGAGGTCACCTAGGCCTAAACCATCTGCTGCTAAGGAGAAACGAAAGAAACCACAGGTTGTTCTAGTGAGGTGGTTACCAAGAAAGAACGCTACGTAGGTTTGACAAAAAGGGGAGCTAGACAAGGAGAAACATCCATACAAACCCCTGGATATTGATCAAGAGGAGCTTCACGAAGGGGTTGAATATTTGGATGCTAAGGAGGGAGAGCCTATCACTAGGCTCCCAGAGTATATCCCTCTGTGAAAGGGAAAAGCGAAGCTACCCAAGGATCCCGACTTTGGCAAGTTTATGGTCTCCACACTGCTATTTCCAGATAAAGTACCCTTTGAAGGGGCACTCTTAGGGCGCATTCCCGTACTCAAGATGGAGGACTGGGATCTCGCTGATCATGAGAAATTCCCACATTTAGCGATGAATAAATATTTGGAAAATATATACTATGAGGAGACTGGAGTCACGTGATGGGAGACTATGAAGTGAGTCACGGGGGTTGAAAAATCGGTGTTGTTGAATATGTTGTGGGTACCACACTTTAGCCGAACCACTATCAACACATTATGTGTACGCCAATTACTTATGCTAGTGAATAATGGGATTTTATGGCTGGGAGAGCCGATCCCCATCACATATATGCTTATCCACCGTATCACAAGGTTGTGCTACCAAGAGGTGGATCCAGCTATGGAGTTTGGAGGCAAGAGTAACGAAAAACAACTCGCAGATAGAATGAAGAATGATTTTGGCTTGATAAAGAATTCACACGGATACTCCATCCACTCCATCAAAAATAAGGTCGTACAGTTCATTTCTTAGATCTTGGCTTGCAAGATCATGAGAAATTGTCATGCGGATGACTTTCTGGTGCCAATTATTTTATTGGCTACATAGTGCACCAAGGGGGTGTAGTACAACTAGGCGCAATACCTCTACAAACTGTTCCTTTTGAATTGTCGGGAAGCACAGGATGATGACAAGGCATTCCATTATGCTTGGCTACTGTTACTGATTACCCTCGTCGCATGGAGGCTCCTAGAGGACAACATGTTCCCTCCACAGGACGTTGGGATACCAGAGGCAACGAAGTTTGCTTCGCTGTGGGTGACAAAGGAGCCAAAGAGGGTCATGGAAACAAAGATATTTTGGGTGTTGGTTGAGATGGATCTTCACATGGTAACCATCCAGAGACCGAGGTTGTCACCTACCCTGTTTGGGAAATTCGAGGCCTATGTGGAGTTTGAAGCAAATTTTCACAACATATCCATCTACGCGAGGCGAGATCCTACGAAAGTATGGTACAAGTTGGCATACCTAGTCACGGGCATAGATGTACAGGAAGTCATGGGAAAATGGTGAGGTGAGTGGTGACAACCATCAAATCTCGGTGCAACAACAAGCATGGCAGGGGGAATTTCCTTCGCGAGGCCACAACGACATAGAAGAAAAATGAAGCTAAGAAGCCCCCCACTTGAGAGAAAGAAGCGCATAAAAAGAAAGAGGTTGAGTAGGAAGAAACCCAAGGAAAAGCAACACAGAAAGAGGAGGAAGCCGCCACTAAGGCAATTGTTGACAAGGAGCACACTGCGAAGGAGGCCACACTAGAGGTTGAGGAGTCTGCTTCGCAACATACTATGAACAAATAAGGGTGTTGGCTTGATGGGCCCTAACCCAGGTTCATTGTTAATTAGCCAAGCAAATCCCTACACTACTGGCCCTTTTGGCATGAATCCGCGGAGCGCAGACTAAAGTCTCACCCGAAGTAGTATGGGGGGATGCATAAACCACGTTTTTGTACCCTGAGATGGTTGTGATGTCATTTTATACCCTAGCTCTACCTTCGTATAGATCGATAAGACCTTTATGGCTTATTGATATACTTCTCTTAATCTCCCTTTAGACCTCCGCGAAGGTCTATGATTGTCCTTCGCATACCCTAAATAGGTAGATCAGGTACTTATGCACCTTTGTAATTACCCTTACTTCTATATTTATCTTAAGTATTGGATAACTTTAACATGCATTATGATTATCTTCGCGTAAACAAATATTCTTACTTGCATCCATATGCAAAGCAACACATATAGATTCGTGCATCAATACAACATTAAATCATAAACCCATTATTCAACATAACATAATCACATGCATTCATAACAGAAGTAAAATAGCTCATACACGGGTAATTCCAGAATACTTCTCTTTATTGATGTTCAGATCTCTCTTACAGACTCTAACTACCCTACGCACACAACTGCAGGGGTCTGCTCACTTAGTTGTGGACTTCTACCCTAGGCCTCTGCGAACTCAGTTGTAGAGCCTCTTTCCTATGTTGAGACTCTTTGCTCTTAGCCTTCACAAACCCATTACATCAATCAAATGCAAAAAAATACTAAGAACTCAAGAATCTCCTTTTTATACATTCCCATAGTCTATAGAACAAGGGTGGATCTCATAAAGCTGACACAAGTTACCTAAAATAAGGGCAGAAACCCTTGATGACTCTTTACATCTTCACGCCTTGTGACCACAAAATGTGGAAAATTTACATTCTTTATACAAAACTTGGGCCTTTAGCCCTAGGGGATCCATTCTCAACAGGCCCCCAACACAAATCTGGTGACTCGCCCCTGAGTCACTCTACTGGTAGGGAAATCTTGTTACGAATACCTCCTAGCTCCACTTATGCTACTGTAACCTTGGCAATACACTTAGTGGCCACCCGCTTAGCCTGCTCGACCAACTCCTCCGTCACTGGTCTTGCGCTATCTGCCTATATGTTTTGTTGTGTTGGCTGCGGACTAGCCTTTTTTCCTACAATGGAGGCCATGAGGACACAGGCTTCATCTAGCCAAGGCCCCAACCTGGCCTTCAACACTGCCTCCTTACACTGTGTTGTGTCCACCTATTCCTTTAGTTCCTTTTTTTCCTACAACTTTGCCAACCTCTGTGTGATAGCAACAGTACACGCCATCGCTTTAACCTTGTCATACTTCTACTAGAGCTCCCTTTCTTTTGTTTCTAGCCATTGTACGTTGGGATCTTCTTGTAGGCTATTAACCATTTCGAGCAACTGCTCGAAGAACAAAGTGCACTCCTTCACTACAGCCTCTACTACGACAACTGCACCCTTGACAGTTGCATCACGTACTCTCTGACTTCTGGTGGAGTCAAAGGCTGGGCCCTCAACTCGAGCTCCATGATCTTAAGGGTCAACTCAAATTGATGCTTATATAGTTATATCCTTACGTCACACACACCCATACTGAGCTTCCAAATTCTTTCGTCGACTGGCGCATCCTCTAGGATATTCAGTTTTGGAATGGTTCTGCAGGCCTTAGCTACCACAGTTGTGGTGCGCTCATTCTTCTTTGTGATCTTCTTAAGGATATCAAGCATGGAAGTCTTTTATACAAACATATGGTCGTTGTTGACCTTTTTCTCGCTGATCTTATTCAGCGCACACTACTCTCTGGCCTGAAGTTCTGTGATCACACCGTCTTGTAGTATCTAAAGGGCTTCACTTGGTAGCGTGACCAAGTTGAACCCAACCTTATTGAGGGTGCTGACAATGGCCTTGTCAGCTTCCACTTCTATAATTAATTCTCCATCTAGCAACATGACAACCTGAGGATCCAAGGAGAGGACCAACTCTGCTGCGTCTAAGGTCCCAGGCACCAAGCTAGTTGATGTCACACTGCACTATCCCACACTAGTCTGCACTTGAGTGGCATGGATCTGCAGCTCACGTGGACCCGTTTGAATGGCGACCAAGGCTTGCTTCTACTACTGCTCAGATTACTATAGCAGTTCCGCGGTCGTGTCCCTCACTGTGTCCTCAATATCGTTCAGATCACCTTCAGATAAAGTGATTGGGTCAAGTGATGATTTTCTGGCCTTGGAATTCTTCCGTGGCCCTACGTTTTCCTGCTCCCTAGTGCACTTAACCCAAAATGGAGTAGTGTCTGAGTGTACACCTCCCTATCTTGACTCCTACTCATCTTTCTCCGCCTACAACGAGGGAGACTTCTGACTTCTATCAGAGTCATGGTCTTCCTCTTCTTCTTTCTCCTCTTCGACCTTCTTCTTAGTAGCGTGCTCTGCCTTAACTTTTTCTTCAGCTCCCTTTTTCCGTTTGTCGGCCAAATGCTACATCTTCAGTTGCGCCTCTTCCTTCTTTTGCTTCACGGTGGACTTACTGGACCCAACTAACAAGTATGACACTGTGCACCACTCCAATGGCCAACTTTCCAAGACTGTTTTGATTGCATCTTCTGTTGCCAGGCATGGAAGATCATACAATTTTTTCTAAGAGTCCTTCTGTGCCTGGATGAAGACACAGTGGAAGTTCGCTTTGAAATCCACATATCCTGACAACTGCTCAAAGACAGTTAGAGATAGCCTCACCTTGCAGTTGATCGTGGTGCGAATGCTTGCGTTCATAAACACCCAAAATATTTTCATGTCCCTGAACCTTGCGGCGTCCTTGGTGGACGAGAGTAAAGTGAACTTCACTGCTTCATGTAGATTTGATGCGACTGGAGGAAACTAGTGTTGGTTGTGTTATATTCTTTCCATGACTAGCCCCCATAGTTAACTAGGGGGTTAGAGGGGGTGCAAAGCCCCCCCTTTGTTGCACCGATTATGCGGGGGGGGGGGGGGGGGGGGGGACAACCCCTCTATCTAGGGGGTTTGAGGGGGGTCGTGTTCCCCCCTCTACGGTGTCCGGAGTAGCACCCCGGAGAAATTCGTTTGAACCTTATATTAGGTGGGGTGAACCTACCTATGGTTTTGTGCATGGATTTCGCACATGGTTTTTGGTGCGATGGTTTTTGATCCATGGTATTGGATGCTTCAGGATGTATATTTATGTATTGTAACATAGAAAGGAACACAATGAAAAATTAATTTGGTATTCCCGATTTTGGGATCCAAGGGAAAATATCTGTGTATATGTGTTTTATGTGTTATGCTCTCACATTTTTTATTTTCTGTGTTTTAGAATTTATTTTCAGGTAATTTCTATATGGGGTTAAAACCTACAACTCGCTGTGCTACGATAATTCCCATGTGACTAGAACAATTCAGAGTAAGAGCCAGGCATAGTCGAAGGTATTACTCTAATCTTGTGCTTCTTTGTAGTTCGCGAGTAATTCCCCACAGAGGTAGTGCACCCAATCAAATTGTATGCCCTCCGCGCACTGGGCCGCTAATGACACAACAGGTGCCGACACTTCATCTATGCGACACTTCATCATGATTTTCCTAGCTAAAATCTGGGTGGTGACCTTAACTACAGGGTCAGTTATGCTGGCAATTGAGTACCCACATGGTTTCTTGGTGAGCTTGAATTTGTCCTTTATTCTTACGGCGAGGTCATGCTCGCCTGTATTTGCACCAAATGCCATGGCCGGATTCAATCCTGAATGTGGTAATGATGTGACCCTATGGATCAATATATTTGTGATGGGTATCGATTCTCCTAACCACATGAATGCATTGTGCACTAAGCATAGCAACTGCTTTGATCACCATCAGGGTTATGGGTGCGTGGTGGTAATGTGACACCCAAAACAAGGTTAACATTCTTGCCTTGTCCACCCCCTTTATCCACCACCGCGGCTCCAGCACAGTGACACCAAAATCCTTATAAAACACATGGGTCATAAAGGTTTCAGTTGCCATGTGGGGGAATCGCTCTATGTTCGCCATGTCCTAATACTCTAGCTTAAGACTGGGAGTGTGCGCCAAGTGCGACCCTTCAAACGTGATTTGGTTGGGAAGCAAAGGGGTATTTAGGAGAAATTCCCCACATCTGGGTTTTTCGGGACCGTCACCTTACCCTGGCCGGGAGGGATGTACTCAGGCAGCTTTGAGACAGGGTTTACACCCTCTATGTCAATGTCTTCTACACCCATATCCATATCTTTGACGCCCTCCTCAGATTCTAAATCTACCACCTTGCCTTTCTCCTACGCGGTGGGCTTTTCCTTCTTCTGGTGTTTCCTTGGTGACTCACGCATTGGCTGTGTTTCTTTCTGCTTATCCTTCTTTGTCTTGGGACCCTGTTTTGGTGGTGTAGGCCTTGGCCTAGGTGATCTTTGTGATTTTGGCACTTCTGTGGGCATTTCCGCACTCACAACCTCCAGGGCAGCTCCCTTAGATGCCATTGATCCTCCAACACTTCTGGTTTCCACGAGAACTAACATGAATCTAGTAATAAGTTCCTGGTTTGATTCAGGCAACTTGTCAAATACTGAACTAGCCACCAAAGCCTTGAAATAGTCAAGGTTCATGGACACCTGATATCTCAACACCTCAATTCTTAGAATGCAAAGTGATTTTTGTTGGGTGACCATCTGTAATTTATAGGAAAGTTTGAATTTGAATCCAATAGTTCCCCCCAAAATCTGCTCATAAATGCTAGATTAGTGATAGATTTTCACAGATATTGCTCTTAAATTTCGACTTAAATGCTCTCCCCCCACTCCATTTAGTCATTTTCCCACTGTCAACTCATGATTGGTAACCATAGTGGTCACTTTCTAACTACTCTGCACGGTCTCTCCTCCTATTGCACAACTCCCTTCACGCTTTTGCTGATACTATGACATTCCTCCCTTCCGTGCAGTTCCCCAGTTGCATAGCTCTACAACCTAGGTAGTGTAGTTTTTAGTCCCATGCCTCCTTTCAGCTACCTAGAGTGCAAATAATGTGATTCATCTGGATAGATCCTTGGTGTATGGCTTCAATCAACTACCATTCACCTTCCTTGGAAATGGATCTCCACTCAACTTCACCAACTAAACTGCTCCACTATTGGTAATCTACTTGATGACATAGGGCCCCAACCAATGCATTCGAAATTTTCTTGGAAATTTATCAAACTTGTGTCATATAATAACACTAAATCATTTACCTTCAAGATTCACAGTTTGATGTGTCGATTGTGCCATGCCTGTTTGTGCTCCTTTTGAACTTGATGATGGAATCTAGCCAAAAACCTATCTTCTTCCATCTTTGTCAGCTATGCGAGCCTTTCTTTCAGGGCTCCACGATCCACCATTCCTATGAATTATGATATGCACAGACTAGGTACAATGTACTCCATCGACATCACATCTTCTATGCCATAAACTAGCCTGAAAGGTGTTAGTCCAGTCAGCTTTTTGCAAGTCGTCCTGTAAGCCCATATTACCATGGGTATCCACACATCCCAGCCTTTTCTTTGTGCATTACAAACCTTAATCAACGTGTTCTCCAATATCTTATTAAACACTTCCACTGTCCAATTAGCCTGCGGGTGGTATGGCATACTGTTCTAATGATAAGCCTGGAACTCCTCCGTCAGCGTGCTAATCATCTCATTAAGGAAATGTGTACTGCAATCACTCATCAAAATCTTCAGGAAACCAAATCTAGTCAACACATATGCAAAGAGGAATTTTTTTATTGTTTCCCCTGTACAGTCCTTTACAGGCTGTGCTTCCACCCATCTGGTCAAATACTTAGTCACGGTGATGATGTAATGTGCATCCGTCTTCTTTCATGGAGGCTGAATTGGTCCTACAAAATCAATCACCCAATTTTTGAATGGGTGTAATGAAATCTGTGGATTCAGAGGCAGCTCATCCCTCTGTGATGGCCTACCTATCCTATGACATGCATCACATACCTTACAATAAGCCTTTGAATCCTTATAAAGCATTGGCCACCATAGCCCAGCACGTAAAATCTTCTTTGCTGTAGCTTTTTCTGCATAATGTCTTCCCGTGGCTCCTCCATGAGCTTCAGCAAGGATGATGTTCCGTTCAAGGTCAGGTACATAACGTCATAGAATTTCATCTGATCTCATTTTATATAAATTCCCTTCAATCACATAAAATTTTTCTGCGCTAACCACTAGCTCCTTCTTTTGTTGACTAGTATACCCTTCTAGAGCCATCCTCGTCTTCAGGAAGAGTATGATATCTGCAAAGTGTTTTTCCACGACATGCACTAAAAAGAGTTGCATTCCAGGTACCCCTTCCTCTAAATTAGTGGTCTCCTCTCCTGTTTCAATGCGCGACATATGATCCGGTTCGACATTCAATCATCCTGGCTTCACAATAACTTCAAAATCATATTCCTAAAATAGTAACAACCATCTACATATCTTCCCCCCCAACACATGCTTGTTCACCAAGTAATTCAAAGCAGAATGGTCTGTATACATCTTAAAGTGTTTGCCTAGCAAGTAGTGTTTGAATTTTTGGAGCATGTATATCATGGCCAACTCTTCACACTCTATTGTTGGATAATTCTTCTCAATTTTAGACAAATTCCTACTTGCAAACACTATCAGCTGATCCAATTCTCCTTCACTGGCTTGTGTCAGCACTACCCCGAGTGCAATACCTGATGCATCCACATGCACATAAAATTCCTTCTTTCAATCTGGGAAGACTAAGATCGGCACAGTGACCATCTATTCCTTCAACACATCTAAGCTTTGCTGACATTATTCATTCTAATAGAATGTGGCATCCTTATTTAACAACTTCTCCATCGGTGTGGTAATCTGGGCATAAATTTTGATGAAATTTCTATAGTACCCTGTATGCCCCAATGTTGCGCGCAATTATTTCACACTTCTTGGTGCCTCCAAATTGATTATAACCATGATCTTAGCAGGGTCTACCATCAAGCCTTGTATGCATATCGCATGACCCAACAAGATCCCAAAAGGGACACAGAACAAGAATTTCTTCAAATTGAGTGCGATCTGGTGCCTCCGACATGTATCCAACATCAAGTGTAAACTAGCTACATGGCGCCTTACCAAAACAACCACCATCCAAAAGGAATTACTATTACTGTAAGCACCCCTACTCCATGGTGAAAGTCATTTTACTTCTATCCTCTAGTGCGATCTTGATCTAATGATACCCCAAGAATCCATCTGTGAACGAATATGCCTCCTGTCCTCCTACATTATCGAGCACCTCATTAGTGAACAAAGTTGGAAAGGGATCATGTACGCAGGCGTCATTCAGCTTCCTGAGGTCTATGCATATCCTTATTTCATCCTTTTTCTTCTTTTCATGAACCAATATTTAACTCACCTAGTCATATTCTTTGACTGGCTCAATAATCTTTGCAGCCAGCATTCTATCCAACTCTAAGTGGACCTTCTGTTTATACTTGGGGTTGAGGCAATAAGGCCTTTGCTTAATCAGCTTTGCATCTAGTTTCAATGTGATCTTCATGACTCCCAAGTCCCCTATTATACCTTTCAAGTCCTGATATTCGCGAAGCAATTCAACGACCTTATCTACTATTGCATCATCCGAGTAGTCCCTAATGTTTGCAAATTTTGGCCCCACTTCTGTCCTAATGCTCACATGTCTCCTTTTCAGCGACATGGTGATATCTAGATTCTCAATTTGCGGTCCTTCAACTTGTCTATGACCTTTAGTCTCTAGGATATTAATGTTCCTCAAGTCTTCATCCTCTTCCTTAACAGTCACATTATAACACTCCAGTGCATGGCTGAACTAGGTGGTCCAATTTCGTTGGATCAAATCTAGAGGATGCTGAGGTATTCTAAAGATTGTAGCCTTGACTTCCTGCAATGCCTCCTCAATACTTTGAAATCCATCCTCAAAGCTGAGCATCATCAAGAATCTCTATCGCAAAACATCCCATTCTTTCATGCCACAATGGAGCTCTATCTCTAAGTAATAATTCATTGGTATAACATCCAAAGTATGGCAAAACAGATGCACCCATTCAGGTTGAGGCTCCTTTCCATAGACCTTAGTCCATTTGGCCAGTTGATCATGCAGATCATCCATTCCATCATATTTCTCTTTGAATCACACTTGTGGGTGACCAAACCAAAATGTCATCATCTTTCTGTACACGTGCCAATCATCAAAACTGTCCTTGTGCGTACCCCAACATCTCACAGGCATAGCACATAGCGCCCAGTCCAAGGCCTGGAAGTGATGCTTCTATGGTACTTCCCAATCCAATGTATCCAGAAATATATCAAAATAAATTAGATCATCATAATAAGATATATTCCTTACCTTTGAGGATACATAATACAATGACTTGGTCATCATATTACAGTGCAGTGTAGATACTTCATGCAGTCAGTTCTACTAGTGTTCCAACTCCTCATCTGAATTTGAAGTGCAGGAGCTTTCATGGTCTGATGAAATAAATCCATCTACTATTGGATTCACCCAATTCTGATCTCATGTCGTTGTCTTATAAACTTGGTCCAAGCCATTGTTGCTTTCATAAATGCAGACCAGTTCAGTATAGTGTGGTCCCTCTGTAGGTTCCAGGGGCACTACTATGCGGAGAAATTTCTTCTCAAATATCATCTTCCGCTTCTTCAAATTGATTACCCCATTCATGTCAATGGCCCAATTGATTCCAAGGAGTGCAGGGTAGGGATTGCTATCATCTATAATGTCTATCACTTCGAAATCAGCCAATGCACTCGCGCCCTCAATATCCACTATCACTCCTCGCAATCTTCACATGGGGATGATTTTATGTTGATTTTCCATCCTTAACTGAATTGAATACCATTGCAGCGTAGGTCTCTCCATCCTTTCCCATGTTTGTTTAGGTAGAACATTTGCGTTCGACCACAGATCTAGGATTACTTGATCCATCTCATATTATCCTATCTGCATAGTGAGCCTCATCTCATGTGCATTCTTGCCCTATGCTTACCAATCTTCCTAACTACGCATGGTCCAACAAGAGAATTTTCTTTCCCGGCACACTTATTTATCAGTTCCTATAGTCCTTTCAAAGCCTTGCTGTCATGGAACAACTTCATACAGGTCTCCAAGAAAGTAGTAAGCATGGAAGGATTCATCTCTTCAACTCGCTTATCTTGACTTCCCGAAGTAGAGGCCTCAGCGAAGCTTTTCTTTGCTTCCATAAATGTTTCCAGTGCATGCTTCAAATCAAACTCAACCTCTTTTTCTGGAGCTTTGTGGACCCATTTAGTTTTTTCCGGTTGCTTCCTTGTATCTTCGCCAGTCGTCATCCCACTTCAAAACACAATATTTACCTTGGGATCCTCTTTGCGAGGTTTAACCCTCATCATTTGCAAGTTCTGAGTCGGCTGTGGAGGTTGCACACCCTTTTCACGTATATTAGCTAGCAACATTAGGTAATATTTTGTTTCATGGTCAAACTGCATAAAATATCAACATGACAGACATGTCATATTTGGGCAGTCTAGTGCATAGTTTTCGGTCCTCCACAGTTGTAACAAATGACCTGTCACTGACCTCGACCAGGTCCTCCTCCACCTCAGCCTTGTCTATGCCTTTGATATTCACCTCGCACTCCCCCAATGCCTTGGTCCGAAGGATGGGTTTCTACCTGCACCCTATATGCAAGAATTCCATCCATCATTAACTTGTAACTATGGCAATTGTGTTCATCATGACCCACCGATTGACAGAAGTTGTAGAAGAGTTGTTGCGGTGTATGTACAAATTTCTGCAACAGATGGAAATTTTCTATCAAGTGTTTTCAAGCTACCTAACAGATAACACACCAAAGCATGGGCCCTACACTTGGCCCTGCTGGAGCTTCCGACCTTAGAGGTATTGGTCCCCATGCTACAACATAATTTGCAAAGACTGGACAGTGATCTATGTCATGCCCCTGACCTTTTCACTTTAGGTACCAAACTTCATCGCACACCTTTGGCCGAGTTATTCTATCTTTCTTCATCCTCTGTATTTCTAGCCAAAGGTTCTGCAGTTGCGCATGAATCTACTAAACCCACAGATTAGCATCTTGCATTGGTGTCTCATGCAATCTCATCACAATTTCTAGGGCTTTCGCCTGGGTCCAAATCTTTTTTTGTGATAGTGCAACCCTTAGATGAGGCAGGAGCAAAGCCACAAACCATTCATGGTGCTATCCATTTGTCAGATTCATGTTAGTTTCATGGATTATACACTTCAATATTTGATCTATATCCCAGGGTGTCTCACCAGGCTTCATCATGATCTCTTTGAATCTGACAATTGAATGTGCTTCAAACTTAGGTCTGTTGAATTCCTTATTCAATGCAGTCTGGACATCTTCCAAAGTAGACGTCGGGTTATCAGTGCAGTACTTAATGTACCACATTAGTGCGCAATCCTGCAAAGCACTAACCAATGTTTCTTTCTTCATTTGATCATTCGTGATGCCTTGATCTTCCCATATAGCCTTTGTGACGAACCAAAACTGGTTCAGATCCTCATTTCCCAAACCCTTGAACATAAGTAGCTTTACTGAGTTCGCCATACTAAATGGTGATGGAGGTGGTGGTGGTGGTGGTGTAGACGAAGGTGTATGTGGCAGAGGTGAAGATGGAGTTAGTATGGGTTGATGGGGTATTCGTGGGAACTCTTGTTTTATCAACTGAACAATGCTTTGCAGAGAAGCTTGTGCTTCTTCCTCGTCATCACTCAGATAGGTTCAATTAGCGAGCTATATTCAGGGCCCATTTTCCCTCTATTCCTAAATTTCCTTCCACTTCACGTAGCCCCAAACATCAAGGTAGTTGCATAACCCGCTTTTCACAAAATAACATCTTAATCTAGGTATTTAAATACTTTAAATACTTACCTTGCGGCCCCTTGAAGAAGCGGCGCTCTACTTCACTGTAACTAATCGAGGTATCGACTGTGAACTCTGTGACAAACCTTCCTATGATACGATCGAGCCAATGATTGACAACGCATGTAACCTTATCTTCAGAGGCTTCTAATATCCACACTAACTCTGGGGTCCAGACTATTGCACCGTCAAGCCTCCACCTTCCTTAGCCATCTGCCAATTTCGCGATCCACTCGTACAACTAAACCGGGAAGGAACATAAGAAGATCTCATGTATCTCTGTGTACAAGTATTTGTCCAGCCACTGTTCTTTTGTCAATAACAGATTCCTGCTCTCTTGTACTACGAATTCATGGATCTTTCTATCTAACCAGTCTTCGATCTCTTTCTTAGTTGGATTCTAGTGATGCGACATCACGCATCTCTTTATGCAGATCCTGGTCCCGAAAATAGAACCATTTGTTGGCTTGATGGGCCTTGACCCAGGTTTAGTGTTAGTTAGCCAAGCAAATCCCTACACTATTGGCCCATTTGGCATATCGGCAGAGTGGGGACTGAAGTCTCACCTAAAGAAGTATGGGGGGATGCAAGAACCAAGTTTTTGCACCCTGAGATCGTTGTGGTGTTGCTTTATACCCTAGCTCTAACTTCACGTAGATCGATAAGCCCTATAAGGGTTATCAATATACTTCTCTTAATCATCATTTAGACCTCCATGAAGGTCTACAACCATCCTTTGTGTACCCTAAATAGGTAGATTAGGCACTTACATGCCTATGTAATTACCCTTACTTCTCTATTTATCTTAAGCACTGGATAAATTTAACATGCATTATGATTACCTTCGCGTAAATAGATATTCTTACTTGCATCCATATGACAAAGCAACACACATAGATTCGTGTATCAATACAACATTAAATCATAAAACTAGTATTCAACATAACATAATCTCATGCATTAATAACAAAATTAAAATAGATCATACACAGGTAATTCCAAAATAATTATCTTTATTGAAGTTCAGATCTATCTTACAGACTGTAACTACCCTATGCACACAGCTGCAGGGGTTTGCGCACTTAGCTACATACTTCTACTCTAGGCCTCTGCGCATTCAGCCGCAAAGCCTCTTTCCTACACTGAGACTTTTCACTCTTAGCCCTCATAGAGCCATTACATCAATAAATTTCCCAAAACTACTAATAAATCAATACTGCCTTAGAATATTTTAAGACTCTCCTTCTTATACATTGCCATGGTCTGTGGACCAAGGGTGGATCTCATAAAGCTGACACAAGTTACCTAAACGAAGGATGAAACCCTTGATGAATATTTACATCTTCGAACTCCATGACCACAAAATGTGCAGACTTTACATTATTTATACAAAACTTGGGCATTTAGCCCCAAAACTTGGGCTTGTAACCCCAAAATTGACCCTAGGGAACCTGTTCCCAACAAAGGGTCCGAGGGGGAAGGAGGCGGTGGCGAGGAGAAGAGAACCCCCTTTAAATTGCAGAAACAGACAAGGGAGACCACTTTTGGGCCAACAAAGAATAAAAAATATGATAAGAATGCACATGCAGATCCAATGGTCCTCACTGAGGGGGCCTAGGACGAAATTGAAGACAAGGTCTGCAACACAATGATGGAGCTATGGGCACAGTTTGAACAACAATACAACAAAAGTTGGGGAATGTGGAGAAGGATCTGTGTGAGTTTCATATTCAAACAGGTCAACTTCAGGCAAGTGTAGGACAAGCGAGCAAGATTGAAGAGAGCCCGCAACAAGCAAGCATGACTGTACTGGAAACCGTTAAGACTTTGGATGTCAGAGTCATCCCATTATGAGAGGGATCACCACACGCAAAAGTAGATGAAGAAAAAACCCAACTCGAATAGATAAAGGAGGTTGGTATCAACTTAGCCATGCTTACTATTCATACCCTTCACGTACTTCATGAGGGGATCTCAGACGAGCTCTAGATCAGGGAGCAGTGCGTGCTATCCAACGAGTAGATATTTTCCAAAAAAGCTCAAGAGCTAAAGGAAAAGGAAGAATTGGCCGTGTGAAGCTAGAGCTTGGAGGAAACAATTACACAGGCCTCTCAGACACTGCCAGAGCTTCACATTCCAGAAGATGCAATAACATTAGCAAAGATTTAGAAGTTGTCTTCCGTAGTCAGATAATCAAAGAATGAGGTTGGCCAAGTAACATTTGAATTAAAAATGAAGGTATCAGAGGTCGAGTTGAAATTGTAGCCAAAAAATCCGCCATAGGTCCACGAGTAGTGCAGAGAAACCATAAGGGAGAGCATGGCCACTTTGGATGAAGTAGTCATAGGCTGCACACTGATATTCGAATAGAAAATGGAACTATAAATGGCTTTGCATGAGGACCCAAACCTACAAAAAATTGGTACAGATATCTCAATTTTGATGAAGTCAGGGTGATTGTGCACACTGTAGCGCCAATCTAGCGCCTCGCTTGATTGCAAGAAGAAAAATAGTTGCAATCAGAAATTAAAGAGCTACAGAGAAAAGAGATCATCTTAAAGGCCAAAATACAGCCATGGAGAGAGGAAGCAAGTTAGGTTACTGATAAGCCCCAGAAATGGGTAACTATATGGGCTCATTTTGCCTATTATTTCCATTTAATCCACCATTCTTCATAGTTTTGTGCATGCTTTCAAATATATTGATGTCAATTGAGTGAATGGGGATAGTCACTTTACCACATAGTCTAATGAGTGTTTATTGCAGATTTTTGGACAAGGACTAGGCATTTATGAGCATATTAGCAGCCAAACTTGAAGAAACCGGGTTGAGGACTTATAGGAGGGGTGTATCCTGCATTAATGACCCCTTCCTCGAGTTCTCCACTAGCAGCTCAAAGTTCAAAGGCCACCACATTGATGATTCTAAGGGGCAGCCGAGCAACTCAAGTGGGGCTGTTGTTATCTCTAGTGTTAAGCAGCCAAGTTCCTTAAGTTTAGGGGGACTGTTTGGGGTCCTCACTTGTATAAATAAAAAGGCTTTAGGTCTCAATAGGTTAGCCATTTCATAGTCTATTTTTTCACTTTTGTGCAGTCTTGTACTTAGCTGATTTTCGAGCTTCTTTTGCAGACTGTTTTCTGATGTAACTATTATTTTTTGATCAATGAAGATGAATCTAGCTTTGAACCAGCACTGATATTTTCTAGAGGGCTTAATCTCTTAGGTTAGGGCCCAACCCAAGTTTCCCAACACCTCCTTTGTGTATTTACATGTTTTTTTCTTGCATTCATAAGCTGATTTCTGTTGTTTAGGTTAAATCTTGCTTTGGTAAAACAGGTTTCTTTCGATGGTTAAATTAGTTGTTCTTGCTTCAAGTTGCCTAAGTAATTTGCTGTAGTAATAGAGAAATAGCCAAAAGGGCTACCAACAGCCCTTGATCCCATTTCTCCCTCCTTAGGACCATGAATTGAGGACAAGGCACTATCGCTGCCACCAAAAACACATTTTTTTTCCTTTCATGCAATTGCTAGTGTGATGCTTTGAGTTGGAGAAGCTGATATTTGCATGGATTCACATGCTTAGACCATTTTTTGTTCATTTACCATGGCTTTCTCACATATTTTCCTATTCATAAAGTTTTGTTCAACACTTTTCTGTTTTTAGTTCAGATTTTAGGTCAAATTAGGAAAACTCTATTTTTTTCAGTTCTTGCTTGGATCAGTTTAAGAAATAGGTGTGCAGCTCACTTGAAAAACATTCCAGCTTGTCATCCCTCCATAGCACAACCCGTACCAGCTCATCTTTTGTATATTCCTTCACTCATTCACCACATTTCGCCAAACTATCCTAATTTCTGCATTTTTTCACAAAGTCGTTTTCTTACCCTTTGAACAAATCCAACCGTCTCTTTCATTCTTGATCTTCATAAACAGAGTCCTAGACCCTTCAACACCACCATCCAACCTTCATTTTGTCTTTCCCACCATTTTTCTACCTTCAAACCTCCAAATATCACTTTCGGCCTCCTGCTGTAGAACTTCCTGTAGATCCCCTGCAACCTCCTGTAGAAGTTCATGCGCGCGATTTTTCGAAGTTTGATTGCAAATGGAAATCTCCATAAGGGTACTAGGGTATTCTTAGTACCCCCCCACACCTTCCTCACCATCTGCAAAAGCCAACTCCATCCTCCTTTGCCACCAAACCTTTGCACAGTCACAATTAGTCAAATTACAAGCATAATAAATCTGCATAAAAATACTCAAAATTGCAAAAAGATGATTTCTTTCCATTCCTCTTCAGAAGTAGCTTGAATAAATAAAATTTACCTTTTTAGTAATCAATGGCACTAATTTTAGTACTTTCCATCTCTTTTCTTGCACGACTAGGGTTTGTTAGGGTTTGCTAGAGTTTGAGTTCCATTTCAGTTTTCATTCTCTTTCTGTAAGTAGAATAGGCCTTGTAGAATTAGTCTTCTGCCATCACAGTAAAAGCTTCTTCTGAGAAATCATAGAAGTTGGCTTGAGCTCCTAGCGAACTTGTGCCAGTTGATCTAGTGACAGCCTGCAATAAGAGTTAGTACTTGTGCATACAACACCGTTGCTTCCAAGTTTGTTACGAACTACCGGGTTGATAAAATAAAGAGGGGAGCCCTAGAATTTGCAACATTATTGCTGCAATACTGGAGCTGAATTTTTTGGTGCCATTTCTAGGGAAGCATCAGAGTATTTGTGATTACTTCTTTTCTTCTATTTTCTACTGCAACATTCTGCTAAGTAGTTTATTTTAGCAAGAGTAGAGTAGTTGTTGCATTTCAATTCTGCGATTTCATTTCAGCAAAAGTAGATTAGACATTTCCTGCTTTCATTTCAATTCTGCAATTTCATTTCAGCAAAAGTAGACTAGACATTTCTTGCTTTCATTTCAATTCTACAATTTCATTTCAACAAGCATAGATTAGACATTTCCTATTTTCATTTCAATTATGCAATTTCATTTTAGCAAGCGTAGATTAGACATTTCCTGCTTCCATTTCAATTCTACAATTTTATTTCAGCAAAAGTAGATTAGACATCTCCTGCTTTCATTTCAATTCTGCAATTTTCATTTCAGCAAGGTTTATTTTAGTTAGCTGCAATTTGTTGTTCAATCCATTTCAGTTTTTTGTAGGTACAAGCAGAAAAAGAAACACAAAAATTCAAAAAAGAGATTTCCTTTCATGCCTTGTAGGAACAGAGACAATTTAGGAAAATTCCTACCCAACACCCTCAACACATCACTGAGTCCCCCTTCTCTCTTCTTTGGTGGCAGTGATCCAAAAGATCTTATAGGTGAGCCTATAGAGATATACAAAGATCCTATAACAGAAGAAGAGTGAGAAAAAATTCCTCCTGAGACAATGGTTGAAAACAGAAACGTTAGAGGGAATGGGGAAAGAATAGAAGGTACTTTTCCTATCTGGGAGACCAATAGGGACACAAGAATGAAAAACATAAGTCCTTTAGCCCTACCTCACTTCCATGGACTGACTACTGAAGATCCTGATACTTTCTTGTTTGAATTTGGTGTTCTCTGTCGAACTTATGACTATGTAGAAGACGAGCAGAAGTTGAAGTTGTTTCCTTCTACCCTCAAGGATGTAGCCTTGTGCTGGTTCATGTGGTTACCTAAAAACAGTATCACAACTTGGGCTCAGATGCAGCAAGCCTTTAACGACAAATACCGAGACTATTGTAGGTCAAAGGAAACCAAGGAAGAAATCTTCCATATGACCATGGGTAGTGATGAATCTTTAGAAGACTATGATGAGAGGTTTCAACTTAGTTATAAAAGGGCTAGGTGCACACTTGACCCTAAATCTATGAAGTTGGTTATGCTCAGAGGAGTCCCTGAAGACCTTGTCGATAACCTCCATTTGTTGGTTGGGGGGGACATCTATCAACTACCTTATGATGACATAAATACTATGTTTAGAAACCATTCCAAGTCAGCTAGGAAGAGAGATAGGGGAAGTCAACCATTAGCTAGCACATCCTCATCTAGCTCATCCCTTAGAAACAAACTTGAAGATTTCAAGAGAGAGGTGAGGTAGACCCTTGCCATGCACATGGATACCTTGCATATCAAAAGGAAACAAGAGGAAGCCGAGAGAGCTCTGACCATCTTCTGTCCCAAGTGCATGAGAAATCACCCTAGGAACGAATTCCCATTGCACTCTATAGAAGTGTGTGTAGTCTGTGAATAAGACCATCCCATGAATGAGTGCCCTTCCTTGTCTGGAATCAAAGCTGCATATCAAGGGGCTGAGGGAGCAACTGAACCACTCTATTTCATGAACCAAAGGAGGCCACATGCGCCCAGACCTTACCAACAGGGAATGTAAGGGACCTCCCAGAGCTATTACAACCCCAATCAAGCCACTTCCATGCCTTCTTGGGGTCCCCCTGTTCATCCTTCCTGGTGCACACCCCCTCCTTGGTCATATCCTCCTCAATACTAGGCCCCTTCATCTGCTGATTTGTTTCATCCTTATGCTTAGCCACAGCCATAGTGGAGTGCACCTCATCAGGGGTGGAGGCCCTAGTATAACTCTCCTCCCGCTCTTTTACCTCCACCACCTACTCAACCTCAACCATTACCTCTTGCTCTTCCAAGACAACCCCAAATACCTGCTCAACCGAACCAAACCCCAACAACAGATAGGCCCAACAGGTATACAATGGGGAAACATCTTGCCCAACCTATGCTGTGGAGATTTATGAGATTAACCTACGATTTGGGAAGGTTCTCCTAGATAGCCAACCTCCTCCTAAGGATGAGGAGGAAGAAAAATAGGAAAGTGAACCCAAAGTCATTCCACCCTTTCCTGAGAGACTAACTAGAACCACCAAATTGACCCTAGAAGAAACTAAAATTCTGGGAGAACTAAAATAGTTATGTGTAAAAATACTCCTTCTCCAAGCCATAAAGGATGTGCCTATATACAACAATATGCTAAGGAGAATTGCTTCAAATACCTAGGCAGGCGAAAGAGAGATGCGCCAACTATCAATGTCATAGGACAACTATCTGATCTGATGTTGGGGCAGGTAATTTGTCTTAAATATCTAGACCCTGGGAGTCCTGTACTCGATGTCCACATCAATGGCACCATAATTACCCATACCTTGATTGATCTAGGGCTGCCATTAATGTGATGACTAGGGACACTATGCTCAAACTCAAACTTCAGGGTTCCCTAAGAAAGACCTCAACAGTACTGCAGTTAGCTGACCATTCCACCGTGACCCTGAGGGGATTGTGGAAGATGTCATGGTCTCTATTGATTCCTGGTAGTACCTTGCTGATTTCCTGGTTCTCCAACCAAAGGCAAAGCTCATTGGGTATCCTCTCATCCTGGGAAGACCTTGGTTGGCTACTAAAGATGCCTACATTAGCTACCGAGCTGGGAACATGACAATCAAGAATAGGCATATGTCCAAGCAGCTAGTCCTCTATCCTCATGCCCAACCTCTACTGGAACATTATTTACCCCTCTGGTTGGAGGAGGAAGATGAGGATGAAGTCTATTCGGCACCATTGTGTAGAGTAGAAACTACCATGGGGAGTCCACAAACAGAGGATGATCTTATTGAGAACTTGATTCAAAATCCACCGTCTAGTGTGTTGCCCTTAGAAGAGCCGGTGGAGGAAACCCAAGCTAATCCTCTAGTTCATCTCTGTGTGGCTGATCCAAGCTCCCACTGAGTCAAGAATGTGGAATTTGGCCCAGAAAAATATTTGAAGATCAACTCATCCTTGTCCACCTCTCATGAGAAAGAACTGTGTATCTTATTGAAGAATCAGTTGGATGCTTTTACTTGGATTTATAAGGAGATAAAGGGAGTCCACCCTTCCATCTGTACTTATCACATTTACATTAAGGAAGATTGTAAACTAGTTAGGCAGCCTCAAAGGAGGATGAATCTAGCCCTTAAGGACATTGTCAAAGAAGAACTGCAAAAGTTGTTGGATGTAGGATTCATCTAGCCCATTTCTGATAGCGAATGGGTTTCTCCTTTGGTGCTAGTGCTAAAGAAAAATAGGAAGTGGAGAATCTGTGTAGATTATCAGGAACTAAACAAGGCCACAAAGAAGGACCATTTACCTTTGCCTTTCATAAATCAAGTGTTAGATGGCCTGGCAGGGAAGAAGTTCTTCTCCTTCCTAGATGGGTTTAGCGGCTACAACCAGATCCAAATCAGCCCGGAAGACTAGGATAAGACCACTTTCACTTGTCCATGGGGTAATTTTTCATACCGGGTCCTTCCTTTAGGGTTGTGTAATGCTCCCGCCACTTTGCAGAGAGCAGTAGTGAGCATATTTGCTGAACTGGTTCATGATTCAGTGGAGATCTATATGGATGACTTTACGCCTTATGGTTATAACTTCCAAGAAGCTTTGACTAACCTGGGAAATTTTTTAGCGAAGTGTATTGAAATGAACCTGTTTCTCAATCCTAAAAAATGCGAATTCCTAATGACTGAAGGGACTGTGCTAGGTCATACAATTTCTCAGCAAGGATTAGAGGTGGATTCCAACAAAATTTCTATCATCCAAAGGGTCCCACCTCCTCATAAGGTAAGAGATGTTCGGAGTTTTCTAGGCTTCGCAGGGTATTATAGAAGATTCATTAAGGATTTTAGTAAGCTAGCCTCTCCATTGTTTGGTCTTTCGGGGAAAGATGTTGAGTTTATATGGACTGACAACTATCAAGAGGCTCTAGATGCCATGAAAGGTAAGCTGGTAACTGTCCCAATCTTGAGAGGTCCAAATTGGTCCCTACCTTTCCACATTCACATAAATGCCTCAAATAAAGCGATAGGAGTAGCCTTAGGGCAAGTTGAAGAGAAGCTACCTTATGCCATATATTTTGTCAGTAAAAACTTGCCTAAGGCAGAATTAAACTACACTGTAACTGAAAAGGAGCTCCTAGCTATAGTCCATTCCCTAAACAAGTTCAGAGACTACATTACTGGCTATCAAAAATTTTTACACACTGACCATGCTGCAATTAGGTACTTGATGAATAAACCAGATGTAAACGCTCATATCATTATATGGTTACTTTTATTGCAGCAATTGATTTGACTATTGTTGATAAGACATGTAAGGAAAATGTTGTTGCTGATTTTTTGTCGACATTAGATTTTCTTGCAGGTGAAGAAGGAATGGTGGATGATCAAATGCCAAATGAACACTTATTTGCTATTTCAGTACTCTCTGCATGGCTTGCTGATATAGCAAATTACTTGGTTTCAACACAGTTTTCGCCACATCTGTCCTCAAAAAATAAGAGAGGGATCATGAGGAAAAGCGCCCCATTCACTTGGATTGGGGGCAATCTTTTCAAACTTGGTCCAGATCAGATTTTGAGGCGATGTGTCAGGGAAGAGGAAGTCTTTGACATCCTCTTAATCTGTTATGATGGACCTTGTGAGGGCCACTTTGCAGCAAAGAGGACTGCTTTCAAAATTTTGCAGGCAGGTTACTATTGGCCCACTCTTCATCAAGATGTTAGGAGATAGATCAACCAGTGCGATTGATGTCAAAGGATGGGGAAACCGACTCCAAGGGATGAGATACCCCTGCAACCTCAAGTAACTTTCGAGCCATTTGAGAAGTGGGGCATGGACTTTGTGGGTCCTATCAACCCTCCTTCAAAACAGAAATCTTATATCATTGTGTGTACTGATTATCTGACAAAATGGGTAGAAACAAAGGTGATCAAAGAAACAACAAAAGAGAAAGTAGCTGAGTTTTTAAGGGAAAATATCTTCTACAAGTTTGGCTACCCAAGAGAGTTAGTTACAGATCAAGGGAGTCATTTTACCTTCAATTTTGTTGAAGTCCTGCTCACACACCACAAGGTTAAGCATAGAACTTCCACCTCTTATCATCCACAAGGAAATGGATAGGTGGAAGTCACCAACAGAGCTTTGGAAGGAATTTTGTAGCATTAGAAAAGATTGGGCAGATTGATTGGTTGAGGCCACTTGGGCCTATAACACCACGTGGAAAACCACCACAGGGTTTACACCCTATGAGTTGGTCTATGGGAAGAAGGCTCTGGTATCAATAGAATTTGAATATAACACATTAAGGATGATAGCTTAGCTAGACCTAGATCTCAACCATGCACAAAAGGAAAGATTTCTTCAGCTAAATGGATTGGATGAACAGAGAATGCAGGCCCTACTCCACTTAGAGGTAGTCCAACTTCAGAGAAAAATATGGCATGATAGACACCTCAAAGAAAAACAATTCCAACAAGGAGATTGGGCGCTGCTGTATGATTCAAGATATAAGGATTTCAAGGGCAAACTGAGGACAAGATGGTTGGGACCCTATACAGTAGAAAAATGCAATGAAAATGGTTCAACCCTTATCTGAACCATAGATGAAGAATCCATCCCTATACTCGTTAATGGGCATAGATTGAAGTTGTATAGGAAGCTGAAATCTCTCTACAAGAAAGACTGGCTAAGCTAAAGGAGATTGAAAATTTAGAAGTGAAGGTAGCAGAACAGTCACAAGAGGAAGGAAAGACTAAAGAGATACCTAACACAAGCCCTCAACCTAATTTGGGCTCATATTACAATTTGCTAGAAGATGGGAAGATCATCGCACAGAAACTCGTTGCGCCCCTTTTCTTTGAATTAGAACAAGAAGGGTTAGAACCCACACCTGGATGAAAATTGCTAAATCCAAAGGAGTTTTAGATATAGGACACAGGGAAGAACAGTTGAAAGAATTAAGAAGGGAGTTGGGCATGGTGAGACACACCGAGAGCATTAGAAGATCCTAGCTACAGGAGGAAAATGCACTGCTGAAAAAGCAGTTACAGCAACAGGAAACTCAAGAGGGAGAGTCCCCAAGCAGATAAGGATGCAGGAGAGAAACAACAACAAGAGGAAGAGCCATATCTTGATGTTGAAATAATGATAAAGCAGCAACAAGAAAGAGAATCTCAGGGAGCAGCTGAAGTGCTAATGTTGAAGTAGTAATTGTGGGAAAGAGAAACCTAGATGGCCTACATGTCTAGCTGGGCAATGGAGGCCTTGTAGTGCAGGCAACCAACTAGATCCTACGCACTATATCTCAAAGACCAATGGCTCCAGTTCCAGATTAAAACATTGGCTCAAAGGGGCACAATCCCATTCCAAAATTATGGTCAGTTTATGCATCTGTGTGCTACTAGTCCAGCTGAGGATAAAGCCAAATTAGTAGAATTTTACTTACACAATATGGCACTCCTTGATATGAAATTTTTGGATCTGAATGTTGCATTGGGAGACCTACAGGTCATGTCTATGGCTTCTTGGATGAGCCATGAGGAGAAAAGAGCAGTGGAAATTCAACAGATCATGGAAAAAGAGCTAAGTGAGCCCCTGCTGATAAGGGTTGAATTGGAAGAACCCTCAGCTCTCCTATATGCTCATCAACACCTTGCAAGCAATCCTTAAGTTCTCCCTGATTATGCTGAAGGGAAAGCACAAGCTATCGCTCATTTTGAAGACATCGAAATATTATTTGGCAATGACTACCTTCATGCTTGCATGAGAAAGTGGAATACATTGTCATATAGCTTAAATATCAGAGAGTATCACTCCCTAACCAGAATGAGGGAGGCTTTGGTGAGAGTGCCCCTATACAAACAATCAATGCAAAACTTGAAAGCCAACTGGATTGGCCTTAGGTTCATTCCTCCACTACTCTTAGGACTATTGGAAGGGGTTAAGGAAGAAAAAGAACAAAAGCAATGGGAGGAAGTGGACAAAAAGGTAGGTTTTCATGACAGGGAGGAGGACATCACCTCAGAGGCTTGGGATGTCAGGGAAGCTGTTAAAGCTATCAAGGATGAAGAATTAGATTAGTTTCTCAGTGGATGAGCAACCCATTCAGCAGGGGGGTGACAATGAGTCCCAGAAATGGGTAACTATATGGGCTCATTTTGCCTATTATTTCCATTTAATCCACCATTCTCCATATTTTTGTGCATGTTTTCGAATATATTTATGTCAGTTGAGTGAATGGGGATAGTCACTTTACCACATAGTCTAATCAGTGTTTATTGTAGATGTTTGGACAATTTTTGGAAAAGGACAAGGCATTTATGAGCAAATTAGCGCCAAACATGAAGAAACAGGGCTGAGGACTTATAGGAGGGGTGTCTCATACATTGATGACCATTTCCCCGAGTTCTCCATCAGCAGCTCAGAGTTCAAAGGCCACCACATCGATGATTCCAAGGGCAGCCGAGCAACTCAAGTGGGGTTGCTGTTATCTCCAATTTTAGGTAGCCGAGTTCCTTAAGTTTAGGGGGAATGTTTGGGGTCCTCACTTTTATAAATACGAAGGCTTCATGCCTCAGTAGGTTAGCCATTTCATAGTCTATTTTTGCACTTTTGTGCAGTCCTGTACTCAGCTGATCTTCGAGCTTCTTTTGCAGACAATTTTGTGATGTAACTATTATTTTTTTATCAATGAAGATGAATCCAACTTTGAACCAGCACTGATCTTTTCTAGAGGGTTGAAGCTATTGATTTAGGGCCCAACACAAGTTTCTCAGCACCTCATTTGTGTATTGATATGTTTTTTCTTGCATTCATAAGTTGATTTCTGTTGTTTAGGTTAAATCTTGCTTTGGTAAAATAGGTTGCTTTTGATGGTTAAATTAGTTGTTATTTCTTCAAGTTGCTTAAGTAGTTTTCTATAGTAATAGAGAAAGATCCAAAAGGGCTACCAACAGACCTTGATCCCCTTTCTCCCTCCTTGGAACCATGAATCGAGGACAAGGCACTATTGTTGCCACCAAAAACACGTTTTGTTCCTTGCATGCAATTGCTAGTGTGATGTTTTGAGTTGAAGAAGCTGATATTTGCTTGGATTCACAAGCTTAGACCATTTATTGTTCATTTACCATGGCTTTCTCACATAGTTTCTTGTTCATAAAGTTCTGTTAAGCACTTTTCTATTTTTAGGTTAGATTTTATGTCAAATTAGGAAAACTTTTTTTTTTCGGTTCTTGCTTGGTTCAGTTTAAGAAGTAGGTGTGTAGCTCACTTGAAAAACGTTCAAGCTTCTCATCCCTCCATAGCACAACCTATACTCGCTCATCTTTCACATATTCCTCCACTCATTCACCACATTTCACCAAACTGTCCTAATTTCTGCATTTTTTCACAAAGTCGCTTTCTTACCCTTTAAACAAATCCAACTATCTCTTTCATTCCTGATCTTCATCAACAGAGTCCTATACCATTCAACACCATCATCCAACCTTCATTTCCTTTTTCCCACCATTTTTCCACCTTTAAACCTCCAAAAATAACTTTTGGCCTCCTCCTATAGAACATCCTGTAGATCCCTTGCAGCCTCCTGTAGAAGTTCATGCCAATGATTTTTTGAAGTCTGGTCACAATGGAAATCTCCAGAAGGGTACTAGGGACTTCTTAGGACCCCTCTGCACCTTCCTCACCATCTGCAAAATCCAACTTCGTCCTCCTTTGCCACCAAACCTCTGCACAGTCACAATTAGTCAAAATACAAGCATAATAAATCCGCATAAAAATACTCAAAATTGAAAAAAGATGATTTCTTTCCATTCCTCTTCAGAAGTAGCTTGAATAAGTACAATTTAACTTTTTAGTAATCAATGGCACCAATTTTAGTACCTTCCATCTCTTTTCTTGTATGATTAGTGTTTGCTAGAATTTGAGTTCCATTTGAGTTTTCATTCTCTTTCTGCAAGTAGAATAGCCCTTGTAGAATTAGTCTTCTACCATCACAGTAAAATATTCTTCTGAGAACTCATAGAAGTTGGCTTGAGCTCCTAGCGAACTTGTGCCAGCTGATCTAGTGATAGCCTGCAGTAAGAGATAGTACTTGTGCATGGAACACCATCACTTCCAAGTTTGTTACAAAATACCGGGTTGATAAAAGTAAAGAAGGGAGCCCTAGGAGTTGCAGCATTATTGCTACAATACTGGAGCTCACCAGTTACTTTGTTAGTCTAGGAAAAGTTGAAGACACTCCATTAGACTCAAAGGACGATTCACCTTGCGATGGAAGGCCCAGCTACAAAAACGTTTGTAGAGGAAGTGCAATAGGCCACGGTGCAGGGTTCTGCTAGCATAACTGTATCGAATACAAAGTTTAGTTAACTCCGCAACAAGATAGGGGTGGCAATTGAGTAACTCTAGGGTGAGTCACCCAATTTGTGTTGGGGGCCTGTTGGGATGGGGTCCCTGGGGTCGATTTTGTATTATATTTTGTAGCAAATGTAAAGTCTTCGCGAAATGTGGAAAGTGGAGCACGCTAGTAGAAATCAAAGGGACTTTAGTCCCTTAGGTGGGTAGGTGATAGGGTTGTTTTGAGAGCCTCCCATGGTCTACGAACCATGGTATTGTAAAGAAAATTTGATATAAGGTTGAGTCATAGTGTTACGTCCCTATAATACTAGTGATTAACCCATTACTATTGTAGTTGTATCCCTTATTAATATTTTTGTGCCCCTATTATCCACATATTTTTATTACTGTGCCCAATAGAATCCCTCTATTGTTATTTTTGTGCCTTTATTTTATTATTGTTAGGTCGGCTGGGTTATATTGTGACTCCTTAGACTCCTATATATAGAAAGGAGGTTTTGTCATTTGAATCATCCAAGAATTGTTCATTTGTGTAATGTAAAGGAGGTTGCCCCCTCGAAGAGGCTGAATTCTAAGGCTTTCAATTATATTTTCTATCTCTTTGTGAGCTGGTTTCATAACATTTGGTATCAAAGGTTTAGATTCTAGGGTTTTGATGCTCCAAATAAGTCCTCGTGGTATTTTCGCTATAACTTTTTTTCTGTGACATTTTAGAAGTGAAACAAAAAGCCCATTTGAGACGAAATCGCACGGAACCTCAGATCCGAATTTCAGAGCTCTTATAGATATATCTGTGGAGATATGATCTAAGGAAGTTGGTCTTTTTGCAGACTCCTGAATTACATTAAAAATAGGTGACCTGGGAAAAATCATCATAACTTTCTCTCTAAGAATCAGATTGAAATTTAGTAAGAAGGTACAAAAAGAGGACAAAATTTAGTTTATTGTATATAGTTTTTAGAGCCAAAGGTCGAAACAGGGACATGTGGTACATCATACAAGTTCGATCTACTGAACTAGTCTATAATCAGGTCACTGTGGGAGATTTGGCATAACTCTTCCTTGGAGAATCCAATTTGGATTAGATTGGTGGCATTGGAAAGAGGACACAGAGGGCTACTATAATTCACAATTTCAGAACTAGATGATTTGAAATTATAGAGATACATTAGAGGCAATATCGAGCTCCTACAAAGGGAAAAAAGGTGTGTAGATTTTTTTAAATTTTTGCTTAAGCTTGGTTTGAAATTTATTTTGAAGGAATTCAAAGGGCATAGTAGAGAATTATTATCGATAACTAATGCCTCGAGGAAAGAAAATGCAAACACCTAGTAAGAAACCTGAAAGATCTAGCATGACTCATGAAGAAGAGGAAGAAATGCTACATGATATATCAAAATTACAAGACCAAGTGCAATAAATGTCACTCTCACGAAAGCTAACAGAAGTTATGATAAATGGCATGGAATCTAAGATAAAGGGCGTGGAAGCTAAGATGGATTATTTGAAGATAGATTTGAAGACAAGCATGGTATATTTGAAGACAAATTTGACAAAGTTTCTACAAGAAATACGTACTAATGGTGAAAGGGTAGTAAAGGAAACTCATGATGTGAACAAAATAAATGGTAATCATGATTTCATAGACTCTAATGTTGGAATGAAGACCCACCATATTCCAAAAATCGATATGAGGAAGTTTGATGTGCAAGGATCTTGCAACATGGATATTATAGATGGAGCAATTTTCCGATCTCAGTAATGTGCAAAACACACAAACAGTACGTATTGCAACTTTGTATTTGGAACCAAATCAATTTGTATGGTATCAATGGATTTGCTTTCGTAAACAAATTATAATTTATCAATTGACAACATATTATGAGGATACAAAATGGTTCAATAATGGAGCACATTGAGGAGTTCCAAAAATTAAACATAAGGGTAAAAAATATTCCAGAGGAGCATTCAGGTTAGCAAGAAAAATGAAAAACAAAATTATGGCAACCAGGAAGCATACCACTCACAACTATAGAGATGGAAGTGTTGTTGCCCCTAGTCTTCCACAACCTATAAGGTTGACACCACAATAATTGGAAGAAAAAAGAGCAAAAGGGCTTTGTTACTATTGGAAAATACACTAAAGGTCATAAGTCTGCTGAGAAGAAATTATTCTACATAGATTGTGAAGAGGAAGAAGAAAAGGAGAAAGAAAGGTCAAAAGAAGAGGATATACTCCTGGAACAAAGCCTAGATAAAGAAGAAATGAATTCGACCATATCTTGTAATGCATTGGCTGGAATTACCACTCCTCAAAC
>APFE031337704.1:6698-36287 GCA_000404065.3 Pinus taeda
GTTTTGAGCAGTGGATTTCCCTAGTTAAAGTTAATGTGTTATGTGCCATTGATTTATCTTCTTCTTGCTCTTATTGTTTTCATTGATCTATTGGCTTCCACTGGTTGAAAGTAGAAGTAGATTCTTATCTTGTGCTTTAGTAAATTGCATGAGCTTGTTAATCTATAGGATAATTCTACATGGTATCAGAGCTAAAGACACTATACTAGAGGAGATTTCAAAGTTTTGAGCTTTAGGTTACAAGTGAAATTCGAATTTGCAATACATACTTTAGGATTGTGTTGAAGCCCCGAAAATCGGGTCGACAACAAGGGGGATACCCACCCGATCCAGACCTTGGTTGGCAGCTCCTTATCCATTTGGTATAGCGGGTCCAACTGGGGATAATGGGACCAGTTTCCCGATCTGGGTGTGTGTGTGTGTGTAGAGTTTGAATAATGCTGATCTAAGAGAACTTTAAAGCTAATCTAATTCAGATTCTTTAAACTAACTCTACGCTATTGTAATATAGTGAGAAACAACACATCTAATCTACACTAACCCGGGGTGTATATCTTCTATTATGCGATCTAAAGAGATTTCGAACAATAATTGGTAATAAAGATCATTCAGCTATCATAAGAATAGAAATCATTGAAGATAAACCACTTTGCATAAGAAGTTAGGCAAAAAAGTTGTGAACAACATATCGCATAATAAGTTATTCATATGTCAGACATAAACAATATGAATCCACCGTACAAAAGTGCCAAATGATAACCCATATATTCATACAATGACATATAAATAACTGAAAACTATAAAGTCACTTCAAGAATATAAGCAAAAATAGTCAAGAGATAAAAGTACCATTTATGACTGGTTTCACTCATAAGCTTCAAGCGACAATGATTTATCTCTCCTTGCTCTAACATCTACTAAGAGTATAGAAGTGAAACATCAGTAGCAGATATCAAATGCAAACATTAATAAACCTTGATCCATCCATTCATCAAAAACCACCTCCAAGGGCGCAAAAGTGCATGTTCTGAGGACGAGTTTTTTGACAAATCTCTGGACCCTTCTCTAAATGCCTGAGAAGGGTTTAAATACTGCTAGCTAATTAAATTGATTACATAAATTTAGGATCCAGTTTTAAAATGACCGTCCTTCTGATAAAGCAAACTATTTCTAAAAATTAAATTTGACTCTGAACTATTTCTGTATTTTCTCCTTAGTGCTGTAAGCATGCAACATTCGACTGGGAAGAGTCGGATGGTTGCCCTCCCCTTTTGTGTGCGCTATAAAAATAGAAGTAGCAATAGCTGGCACCATTTTCTGGTAAATTATAAGATATTTTAGAGAATATTCCCTGATTCGGTGTATACATGGTAATAACTCAAATTTCCCTCAAACTAGTTTTGCTTTTGCTATTTTGGTTTCTGTCTTTGCGAACGACTTGATGAGTCAGAAGACTTTACTTTCTGAGCAATTCTCTGGATTGAAAACTGCTTCCCTTCTTCATTCCGGGATTTTCTGGTGTGTAAGTTTCATGTCTTTTTGTAATCATGCTACTTTTGTGCGCCTTTGATTCTTAGCTTTAGATGACCTATCGACATCAGCATCTGTTGAGTGATACTCTGGAATCTGTAGTCCTATCGTATGTGGCATCCGTTTCTGAAGAGAACTTTTCTGTGTTCTCCGAGCATTGGCGCTTTCCCCTTTTCCTTAGATGTTTCCTGCAATATTGCTTCATGTTATTTCCTGTTTTATAGTTTGCACAAAGGAAAAGAGTAATGGTAAATAAAGATTGACATGAAAGCTTCAAACCTTATGTGTGCATAATTATGACATTCACAGCGAACTGACTCTTCGAAAAACAAAAAGCAGTCATTCGTACAATCATTAATTTCCTTTTTTAAGGCACGCGCTTAATTTTGATTAATGGGCAGCTTTCCTTGAATACTGCGCCGAGGAAAACTTTGCGCTTATCGCAGATCGCAGATTTGCGTTACAGTATCGCATCATCGCAGTATCGCAGATCGCATATCGTAGATCTCAGATATTAGTCATTGTGTGCTACTTTATGCGATGTTGCGATATGCGATGTCGCACATCGACCGTCGGAGATTTCTTAAGTTTTTCATTTAAGAGCGCTTATGGTGAATGCGATGCGATGAATTTCACATTGTTTCTTTGTGGTTTGCTATGCTCATAAAAGAAATGTTTCATTGCTTTGTTGCGATAAAATTCTAAGGAAAAACAAAAATGTTCCTAGAGATGTTTGTTTGAATTTTTATTAAGGGTCCCCTATTTGCTTGATGTTATAGCTAATATCAAACAAAGAAGGGGAGTTGTTGGTGGCCACAACAGAACCTTAGAATTTTCTCTTAAATATGATGTGATGGATGGCGGATGATATCCGTAAAGTGCCATAAATGGGGTCATTTTTGTTGCAGTATGGAAGGAAGTATTATACTACCATTCAGCCAGAGGTAACCATTTGACCTATTGTGTCTATTTATCAAAGCCAAAGCAATGAAGATATCCTTCCAAAAATTTGTTCACTATCTCATTTTGCCCATTAGATGGAGGGTGATAAGATGAGCTATGAGCTAACTGAGTACCGAGACTAGAAAATAATTTTGTCCAAAAATTTCTAGTGAAAATGGGATCTCTGTCGCTTACAATAATCTTTGGGTTTCGATGTAGCTTTTGAATTGTTTCCATAAATGTAGTAGAAACTGTACTGGTTTATAAAAGGATGAGATAATGCACAAAAGTGTGCATACTTGGTAAGTCTACCAACTACTACCATTATTGGGAGCAGGATCCCCCAAGAAAAGTTTTGGGGCTTAGAGCCCAGATTTTGGTCTTAAATTGTATCTTTGATGTGAAGACTCCACATTTTGTGGGTGTGGAGCACATAGCTTGTAAATGAGCCATAGGGTTGTCCACCCTTAATTTTGTAATGTAATGTCGACTATAGAGATCTACCCATGGTCCACGAACCATGAGATTGAATAAATAAAGCGAGCCTCTATGTTGTAGAAAAGGAAATTAAGGACTATGGAATAGAAGCATAGCAGAAGATCTAAGGGAAAAGTTGAATCTCTAGGTCGTAGAGTAGGAGAAGGCTCTACAACTGAGTGCGCAGAGGCCTAGTAGTCCGCAGCAGAGTGCGCAGACCCCTGCAGCTGAGTGTGCAGGGCAGGTTGAGTCTGTAACCATTGAAGCATTAATAAGGAGAAGTTTTATATCATTCCAGTGTATTTATCTCCTATTTTTTGCATTGAATGTATTGGGTATAAATTACATTTCTGTTGTTTATGTGCTGCGCGAACATTTATGAATATGTTGAATAAGTGAATGCAAGATCAAATATATGTTTATGCGAAGTTAAATAACCTTAGTAAGAAGATAACTAAGATATGTGGTATAATTTAGGGAAATAACACATATCATTTCCATATCAACGCGAAATCACCTCAGCCCTTGGTTAGGGTTGTGCAAAGGCAATTATAATAGATCGCAAAGGTCTCATAGGTCATGAAAACGTGCGAAGTGACCTGCATGAAGGTAGGCACTATCGTACTAAATCGACCCCTTAGACATCTCAAGGGTGCGGAAACTTGGTTCCAGCATCCCCCCATATTGCTTCAGGTGAGACTTCAGTCCACGCTCCGCGAGCTAATGCCAAAAGGGCCAATAGTGTAGGGATTTGTTTGGCTAATTAACTCTGAACCTGGATCAGGCCCCATCAAGCCAACAAATGGTTCTGTTGCCCGGGTCGAAATCTGCATAGAGATGTTTGATGTCGTATCAGTGGAATCCAACTAAGAAGGAAATTGAAGGCGGGTTGGACAAAAGAATTCATGAGTTCGCGGTGCAGGAAAACAAGAACATGCAACTATCAAAAGAAGAGTGGTTAGACTGTTACTTGTACACAGAGATCCATAAAATTTTCTTCACGTATTTCCCTATTGAGCTGTACGAATGGATCACGAAGCTAGCAAATATCCAAGGAATGTGGAAACTCAACAATCCTATTGTGTGGACCCCAAAATTAGTAAGAAGGTTGGAAGCATTGGAGGATAAGATCACGCGCGCTATTGATCATTGGCTCGATCAGATTATAGGAGGATTCATTACCGAGTTCATGGTCAACACCTCACAACTACAACGACGTAGAGTGACGCTTTCTCAAAGGACTGCGAGGTAAGTATGTAAAGTGTCTGAATACTTGGATTAAAATGCTATTGTGCGAAAAGAGGGTTATGCAGTTACCTTGATGTTTGGGGCTACGCGAAGTGGAAAAAAGTTACAGGAACAAAGGACACAAGGGACCAAAAAATAACCCCTTGATTTCACCTCTGCGAGGGGATGAGGAAGAACTCGCAAAGGTCTTGCTACAAAGTGCGATCCATTTGATAAGGCAAAGAATTCCCGAATACCACCCCCACCCACACCTCCACCAGCTTTGTCGCCATCACTTCCATCTTCACCCGTACCACCTGTTGGAAATAATACTGAGAGGGGGGTGAATCAATAGTATCAGATCAAGATTTTTTCTGTTTCATAATCATATTTATATACGCTACTTCAGATAAGGGAACTAGCGTGTACACACAACTATCTTTAAGGCAACCAAAATTTATGCAGTAAACTTATGATTCAGTTAGTTCATCATATGTTGATCTTTAATTAGTGCATCAGTACTTCATCAATCATTAAATAGTAACCTTGTGTAGTATAAACATAATAAACCATTACACATAAGCAACACACACGAACACCAAGATTTAAGGTGGAAACCCAATGTGGGTGAAAACCACCTGTTGTTTTCGTCTCTGTCTTCTTTTAATATTAAGAAAATCTGTTTACAATCTTGTACTGGTGTAGACTCATACCAATATGCAGTCTTCTACCTGCAAAAGGTTATAACCTTCTCTCATTCTCCAGCTTCTACTGGAAGGGAGCTACACCTCCTATCTCTTGTACTAGCCAATAAGTTTACTAGTACGTAGGTGCCAGTCTACAGAAAACTCCACTCTTCCACTAGGGACCACGTTTCATGAATTTTCAAACTAGATGCTCCTGGCACATATCAAGACATATGAAGACCTTGGCTCATCAATAACCCATCAGAAATTTAGAAACTCAAACTTCATCAACCGACATGCAGTTAATCTGAAACAATCATATCACTATCATCAGAACACTGTGCTGAACCCAGAAACTTGTATCAACATTCAGAACCAACTGAAACCTCAAAAATCCATGTGTCAGACTATATACGCTACTTCAATAAAGAAAACCTGTGTGTATACACTACTTCCTTCAGCCCAACCTACATATACCTCTAAAGATTCTGAATCATAAAATATCTGAATCACAAACTGTACCAACCAGCAGTGTATTGAACATTTACTATCAACTTACAGAAATTTACACATGTAGGCAACATAAAACACTTCTTCTCACTTATACAATTAATCAAATATCAACCTCCTTATGCATTTAGATTTACATTTAGATCTAAGAAGACTTCATTGAAATACAACAATAAAATAGCAGTAGCAATAAATCAGCAATATTGATTTGATAGATCAGCCATCTCTGAACATCAAGACTTTCTTTTGTATACGCTACTTGAAAGAACAGAACCTGTGTGTATACGCTATTTTGCCGAGACAAACCTACGTACATATATGAAAATATTGACTCAGAACTTTGCTACAATTCCAGACTTCAGACAAACCCAGATCATGATAGATAACGAATAAAATAGACACAAAACATCAGATCTAGCCTCAACCAATATCAGATCATTCAAGAATAAGTCATTTCAGGCCTCATGATCCTGATCCAATATTGAACTTAAGGTGCACATAAATGTTTTAGATCTAGTCCCAAACATAACCCTACAACATAAAATATACTTCAGATAGAAGTATTCCTTAGAATCTTATTCACTTGCACATCTAGTCTTATGATCCTCTCTTCTTTATATAGTTTTTAGCTTTTCTCAATACCATGGACAAAATCCACTTAAGACCAATACCTTGGATCAAATACCATGGACCGAATACCTCTGACTAAATACCTAGGGTCAATATCATGGTCCAAATATACCTTGGACCAAATACCTCAGACCAAAACCATGGTTTTCAACATGTACATGCTTTGACTTCTGTGGGAGTGCGTGTGTACATTATACGCTATTTCAATTATGAGTACCTGTGTGTATACACTACTTGGACTAAGTGAACCTGCGTGTATCTATTAAACTGCTCTTACAACATCTTCTTCCTTCAAATTATTAATTCCGATCAATAGAACTTAGTTCCATATTCCTGATCCTTTGTACCACTACCCTATTGCCTCTTAATATTCATGTTAGCCTCTTATCAAAATTAAGTTGACCCATAGAGTTTCCATCAACGATAGTACTTGTATCATAATGCCAACACCACCTCCGCCATCATCGCAATTTAATATGGAAAGCACGATAAAGTTGTCTGTGTTCAAGGGATTGGGAAATGAGGATCGAGACCAATTTTGGTTCATTCTAAGAGTCGTATGGGAAGCACAAGGAGTTACAGATGACAATATAAAGAAAGAAACACTAGTTAGCACCTTATAGGACCGCATGCTGACCTGGTATATTAAGCACTCTGATGATAATCCAAATGCAGGGATCACGGATATCGAAGCAACGCTAAACATAGAATTTAGCAGGCCAAAGTCTGAAGCACAGTCGACCATTGGATTCAAAGAGATCATGATGCTACCAAGTGGGACTCCTTGGGAGCTGGATCAGAGACTGAAGTGTACGATTCACAAAGATAATATGAATATGATGGATGGACAACATCGTGAAATGGTTTCTAGCGTTGCTAACACCAAATCTGAGGAGTGCGCTATCACAACATAAGTTAACGACTCAGGCAGAGGCCTTAGAGATCAAGATGAGGCTGCATGAGACCCTAATGCAGGATCCTAACTTGTGAGTTCAGAAGATCCATGCACAACTAAAGAATTTATGCTTAGAGATGCAGAGTTTGAAACAGGACAAGACAACTCGACCAGAAGTGCGCGAAGAGGTGTTGTGTGTAAAATGCAAAGGTCAAGGTCATGACAAGGATCACTGCCCGGTTTTTGAAAATTACCTCACAGGAGGAGGATTGATGTCATTAAGGCCCAAAGTGCAAGCAAGACCTAGTGTAGCTCCTGCTTTGTGGTGCACGATTTGTCAAATAGGTGGCAAACATGCTACGAAGAATTGCGATTTTTTACAGAAGTATACACAAAATTCACAGCAATTGTTCTGTAACTTTTGTAGGTCGGTGGGACACAGTGAGCATAGTTCTAGAAGCTATGAGTTGATTATGGATAGAACTCCCACCTACAAAGTTTACGCTGAATCGCGGCCCCTAGACCAGAATGCAGGAGTGGTGCGAACAGGATTTTAGGGGCATAGAGGAGGTTGAGGCGGAGGAGGACCTAGAAGAGGTTGCAGACAATTGATATGCTACAATTATGGAGGGCCAAGAAATTATGCCCGTGATTGTACAAACCCAATGCATCAGTCATGTTTGTATTGCAACTTGTTTGATCATGAGACCGAAGATTGTCCTACGCTGATAGCTAGGATACGTGACAAAGGAGCGCTACCGCCTCCCCCAACTCAGAACCTACAGATGACGAGGGTTGAGCCGCGCAAGGAAGATCCAAATGTGAGCATTGTGCTTCGAAGTGGAATCGTGATGGGAGATGAAAAAGGAAAACAACTAGAAGATAGTACTTGGGTTCGCAAAGCTCTGACGAAAGAAGCAAAGTTTAATTTGGAGTGCACTCGGGAAACCTTCATGGAAGCTAAGAAGAGCTTCGCAAAGGCATCCACTTCAGGAAGAGAAGATAGACCGGAGCCAGAGATGGACCCATCCATGCCCACATAATTCTTAGAAACATGTATGAAGTTACTATGCGACAGTAAATCTGTAAAAAGATTGCAGGAACTCATTAACAGATGTGCTGGGATTGCGCCAGGAGAACCACACGTGGTCAGAAAGATTGGAAAGCATAAGACAAGGATGGGAAGAGAAATGAGGTCAACCACGCAAATTGGAGAATATGAGATGCATTAAGTAATTCTGGATTTAGAATCAGATGCGAGTGTTCTGCCGAAGCAGACATGGGAGTGAATGGGGAGACCTACGCTACAATGATCTCTTATTCAACTGCAAATGGTGAACTAACAAAAGATAATATCCATGTGGCAATTGCAAGGAATCACTGTGGATATTGAGGGAGCGAGCATGCTGGCATACTTTGAAGTGATAGGATTGTTGATGACAACAATACCTACCCCGCACCCTTAGGAAATTAATTGGGCCACTAACATGAATGGGGTGATTAATATGAAGAAGTGCAAGATGATTTTTGAGAAGAAGTCACTATGCGTAGTTATACCCCTAGACCCTGCTGAAGGATCGCGCTATACAGAGCCAGTGCGTGACTATGAAGGTGATGAGGATTTGGACTGCATCTATAAGATAACAACATGAAACCATGACTGGGTGAATCCCACTGTGGATGGATGGATTGCATGGGAGCACGAAAGCTCCTGTACTTCGGATTTAGATTAGGAGACTGAGCGGTGGCAGAATCGATTACATGAGGTAACTACGCTTAATTGCAATATGATGACAAGGTCGCTACACTTCGTCTCGACAGAAGTAAGATACCTGGCTACTTATGATGGCCTAAGTGAGGTAGATACCTTCTTGAATAAATTTGAAAGGGAAGTGTCAGAAAAGCAATGCTTCCAGGCCTTGGATTGGGTACTGCGCACTACACCCGCAAGGTGGTGGGATACACACAAAGGGAGCTTTGACGACTAGCGCGAATGTAGTAGGATGATGTGCACAAGATTTGGGAAGCCTAGGGTGCGATTGACAGACAAATACAATGGATAGAATGGTCTATGCATGAGTCTAGCCAAGTGGATGCAGGCATATGGAAAACAACCTGCGTGGATGCAAATAAACTTCGTGCTGAAAGGTATAGTCAATAAGTATGTGTTAGGGGGACAAATGTGCAAATGGCTGTTAATATTGGAAATATAGTACGTAGGATGGACAATTTCATAGAAGGTTATCCATGCAGAAGCATTTAATATGGTGTACAATGTGCTGATGAAGGTATGTAATGAGCAACAAAGTGATTGGGACCTGCGTGTACCTACAGTATTATGGGCTTGTAGGATGACATGCAAGAAACTGATAGGACAAACACCTTTTCAACTTGTCTATGGAGTGGAAGATATAATGCCTGTGGAATACATCATACCTAGTTTGCACATAGCAGCACTCACAGGTGTGACGGATTGCAGAACCCTGGAGGAGAGGCTCGCGCAGTTGGAGGAGCTTGAAGAAGAACGATTTTTTGGCTGGATTTCACTAGCAAGTACAGAAGTATTGCGAAAAGGTCTGGAAAAATCGACATATTAAGTTGCACACCTTCAAAGTGAATGATTTGGTGTTGCTATATGACAGTAAGTTTGATAAAGTCCCAGTGAAGCTCATAATGCATTGGATGGGACCGTATGTTATTAAGGAGATCATAGATGGTGGCGCAGTACAGTTGCAAAAGTTAAATGGAAAACTCTTCCCATGAGAAGTCAATGGTAGTCATTTGAAGGTGTACACAGGTGGCCTGACCATTTGACTAGACGTAGGAAGCAAAGTCTTAGCGCTCCAGGTAGGTGAAAGGAGGCGTGGGACTATAAACTACTATGCCTAGGAGCTGCACGATGTCAGGACTGCGAGCAATAGCGAAATGTCACAGGGTCTGCAACAACGTGAGGGTAGTTGCGCTACCGCATGGGTTGGTTGGAAAGTGACCATTACAATCACTATTCACAATGTAATTCTTGGTTTGAGACCAAATGGAGCGGGTGACAGGCATTTAAGGTAAACTTTATGGCCTAGATTTGGGAAAATATGCCACCAAGGGAGTATTAATGGACCAAAAATCACTTCAAAGGCCCTCCAGTAGATTGCAGAGGAACACCAAACGATGTTTGGGGCCCTCTGAGTGTAGATACAGGAGTTGCAGGTGCACACTCCACAGGCTGGTACTCTGTCAACCAACCTCGCACTAGGCACGACAGCCACTGAGGAAATGCTGTGCGCCCACATGACCAACGCCATAGTGCTGTCAGAGAGAGCACTCATGATAGAAAATGAGGCTTACAAGCCTATGGTCAGTGGGTTAAATAGGATCAGGATAAACATGGCTGCGCTCCCTTAGGAGATGCTCTATGTTTTGTAGGATGGAGTTACTGCAGAACTGCAAGCTAGGGAGGGTCGTGCGCTCTAGGTCATGAGAAAGAAACGCATCAACATCGAACAGTTGGGCCTGTAGCATGATGAGGTAGTGGCACAGAACAAAAAGATTGTGTAGGTGGTTGATGAAGCTTGCTAGATGGTCCTGGAGCTAGCCATCCAAGCAGAGGAACCAGCGGAGGTGCGCATCCAGAACCTAGCAGTAGGGGTGTGCAAGGCTAAGGAAGAGATAGCGAAGGTTCAACTAGAGCTGAACCTTTAGATCACCGAGCTACAATTGAAGGTGAAACCTTCAAAGCTGCTAGAGGTTAAGGAACAATGCACCAACGCGATTACAACGGTCATAGCAAAGGTCAACAATGCAATGAAAGACTGCACGAGGCTATTTGAAGAGTCGTTTGAGGTACTCAGCACTCTGCAAGAGGACCCAAACATAGAGTTGCTTAGAAACAAAGATGTGCGATTTGTAGTAGTAATATGATGAGATAAAAGGGACCACACAGACGGTTTCCCTTACACAAAGGATCGCGAGGATGCAACGGGAAAAAACACTCAAGGAGCAGGTAGATGTTGCTCGACACAAGGAAGTCATTTTGAAGGCACGCACACAACCATGGATTGATGAGGCATTCGTCATTATAGCCTCTATTGAAGCAAAGATCATGCAGATGAAGGGCACACAAGAATAGGTTTAGGGAAGTAGTTTAGCTACAACAGTTTCTGAACAATGAGTCCAGGTAGTGCAACAGACAGCCGCTCAGTGCGTTGCCAATCTTGCAGCAGTGTAGGCAGAGTTACGCAAAGATCTCTACACTAATAGAGTGACTCGAGGTTGGGTCACGATGTTTGTGGTGGGGGCCTATTGGGTGCGGTATCCCCCAAGGAATGTTTTGGGGCTTATAGCCCAGATTTTGGCCATAAATTGTATCTTTGATGTAAAGACTCCGCATTTTGTGGGTGCGGAGTGCGTAGCTTGTAAATGAGTCGTAGGTTTGTTCGCCCTTAATTTTGTAATGTAATGTCAGCTATAGAGATCTACCCATGGTCCGTGGACCATGGGATTGTATAAATAGAGCGAGGCTCTAATTTGTAGAAAAGGAAATTAAGGATCATGGAATAGAAGCATAGCAGAAGATCTAAGGGAAAAGTAGAGTCTTTGGGTCATAGAGTAGGAGAAGGCTCTGTAGCTGAGTGTGTAGAGGCCTAGTAGTCCGTAGATGAGTGTGTGGATCCTTGCAGCTGAGTGCGGAGGGTAGGTTGAGTATATAATCATTGAAGCATTAATAAAGAGAAGTTTTATATCATCCCTATGTATTTATCTCCTGTTTTCTGCATTAAATGTATTGGGTATAAATTATGTTTTTGTTGTTTATGTGGCACACAAACATGTATGAATATGTTGAATAAGTGAATGCAAGATCAAATATCTATTTATGCGAAGTTAACTAACCTTAGTAAGAAGATAAGTAAGATCCATGGTATAGTTTAGGGAAATAGCATAGATCATTGCCATAGCAGTGCGAAATCACCTCAGCACTTGGTTACAATTGCGCGAAGGCGAATATAACAGATCGTGAAGGTCTCATAGGTCATCACAGCACGCGAAGTGACCTGCATGAAGGTAGGCACTGTTGGACTAAATCGACCTCTTAGACATCTCAAGGGTGTAGAAACTTGGTTCCAACATCCCCCCATACTGCTTCAAGTGAGACTTCAATCAACACTCCACGGGTTGATGCTGAAAGGGCCAGTAGTGTAGGGATTTGTTTGGCTAATTAACTCCAAACCTGAGTCAATCCACATCAAGCCAACAACCATGATGACACTCTTTCCTTCGGACTTGGGTAAACCTGTGATAAAATCCACTGAAACCTGCTCCCAATGTTATTTTTGAATGGATAAAGGTTGTAATAGACTCGGGATTTTAATTGTTTCAACTTTATTATGTTGGAAAACCAAACATTTCGCCACAAAATTTTAAATATCTGATTTAAGGCCATCCCAAAAAAATTTCTTCTTAACCCTGTGGTAAGTTTTTAAAATCCTCAGTGCCCTCTTAAAGGGAGAAGTGTGCAATTCCATAAGAATCTTTTGTTTGAGTTGGGAATTATTACATAGGTATAAGCGATCTTTGTACCATAAAGAATCATTTTTCTAGCTATGTATAAGATGTAACGGGAGCTTGTTGTAGCTTTTGAATGAGTGCCCACACTTCTTCGTCAATCTTCCATTCATTGCTTGCTTTGTTTATCCAATTTGGTTGGATAATAGAAATGGCACAAAGAAATTCTTGCACATCCTCATCCTTTCTTTAGAGTGCATCTACCACAACATTTTGCTTCACTTTTTTGTAGATGATTTCAAAGTCATAACCCAACATCTTTGTGACCCATTTTTGCTTCTCTTCTTAAGATAATATTTTTTCTAAAAAGTCTTTAAGACTATCATGATCCGTTTTTACCTTGAAGTGCCTTCCCATTAGGTAGAGTCGTCATTTCTTAATTTCATACAGTATTTCCAACATTTCCTTCTCATAAATAGATTTGTGTAAATACTTTCCTTTGATTGGACGACTTTCGAAAGCAATGGGTCTTTCTTCTTGCATTAAAACAACACCAGTTTCATTTCCCGAGGCATTACATTCCACAATAAAGGTTTTTGTGAAGTCCAACATAGCTAAGACCGGTGCTTGGCACATTTCCTATTTAATATGTTCAAAGGCCTTTATTGCTTCTAGAGTCCATGAAAATTCATCTTTCTTCAATAATGTTGTTAGAGGTGCTGCTATTATCCCATAATTCTTAACAAACTTGGGATAATACCTTGTCAACCCGAGAAATCCTCGCAGATGCTTTGTGGATATGGGGATTTTCCATTCCTTAATGGCTTTAATTTTGCTAGTGTCTACCTTGACACCTTCATGAGATACAATATGACCCAGATATTCCACCTCTTGTACTCCAAAGAAACATTTGAAGCGTTTTGAATATAATTGTTTCTCCTCCAGTAGTTTGAGCACCCTGTCAACATGTTGGACATGATCCTTCGAAGACTTGTTGTAGATTAGTATATCATAAAAAAATACTAACACAAATTTTCTAACGAAGGGTTTGAAAATGGAATTCATCAAACCTTAAAATGCAGAAGGTGAATTGGTAAGGCCAAAAGGCATGAGCAAAAATTCATAATGACCCTCATGAGTTCTAAATGCTATTTTTGGAATGTCTTCAGTCTTCATTCTAATTTGATGATATCCTGAATGTAGATCCAACTTCGTGAAGTAAATTGATCCATGCAATTCATCCAATAATTCATCAATGACAGGAATGAGAAATTTATCTTTAATAGTGATCTTCTTGATCTCCCTATCATCTGGACACATCCACTATGATCCATCCTTCTTATGCACCAACACCATTGGAGCAGAGAAAGAACTTTGACTAGGTTGAATTATACCAAACTCTAACATTTTTGCAACCATACATTCAATTTCACTCTTTTGTGCATAGGGATATTTGTAAGGCCTGATGTTTGGAGGAACAATTCCTGGAATCAAATGAATAGCATGATCATGATCACAAATAGGTGGGAGGCCTTCGAGAGTCTAAAATACCTTGGAATGATTGTCCAAGACTATTTGGAGATTTGGAGAAATAAATGGTTTTTGTGTGGGAACCTCTAGTGAACATAATTTTACAATTATGCCTCATTGTTCTTTCTTTAGAATATTTGTCATTCCGTTAGAGCTTATTATATTTCCCGGTTTCCCTGCGACACCCCTTAATTCAAATTCCTTTCCTTCCAAACAAAATTTCATGAAAAGTTCTTGAAAATTAAAAACTATTGTACCCAAGGATTGCAGCCATTGGAATCCTAGTACAACATCATCATCACCCATTGGAATGGAAAGCATTGGGCTATTCAATAAATATTCTCCCATGGATAACTTGATATTATGGCACTTTCTAGAGAAATTTATGGTTCCTCCACTTGCAACCATCACTTTCCACTCTCGTGCTGGATATAGGAAGCAATTCAATTCCTTGGCTATCTTACAATGAATAAAGTTATGGGTACTTCCTGAATTAATCAACACTATTGCCTTTTTCTTATTGATATCTCCTTCTATCCTGATAGTTTGAGTAGTGGTAATTCCAGCCAATGCATTACAAGATATGGTCAGATTAAATTCTTCTTTCTCTAGGGTTTGTTCCTAGTGTATATGCTCTTCTTTTTATGTTTCTTGTTCCTTTTCTTCCTCCTCTTCATAATCTATGTAAAATATTTTTTTCTCAACACACTTATGACCTTTAGTGTATTTTCTATCACAACTATAACAAATCCCTTTTGCTCTTTTTTCTTCCAATTGTTATGGTGTCAACCTTGTAGGTTGTGGAAGGCTAGGGGCAACAACACTTTCATATTTATAGTTGTGAGTGGTAGGCATCCTTGTTGCCATAATTTTGCTTTCCATTTTTCTTGCCAGCCTGAATGCCTTCTCCAATGAATCAGGTTCCAAAAGGCGAACGTCATGTTGGATGTTATCATTTAAAGTCCCTATGAACACATCAATCCTATGCTCCTCTGGAATATCTTTTACCCTTATATTCAATTTTTGGAAGTCCTCAATGTGCTCCATCATTGAACCCTTTTGTCTGAGATTTATCAATTGGCTAAAAAAGGTGTTGCTTTTTGTATCCTCATAATGTGCTATAATTTCTTCCGTAAAAATTTCCCAAGTGACAATTTGTTTACGAGAGCAAATCCATCGATACCATACAAACTGATTTGGTTCCAAATATAAAGTTGAAATGTGTACCTTTTGTGTGTTTTACACATTATGGAGATCAAAACATTGCTCCATCTGTAGTATTTATGTTACGAGATACTTGCCATAAAACTTCCTCATATCAATATTTGGAACATGGTGGGCCTTCAATCCACTATTAGAGTCTATGAAATCATGATTAACATTTCTTTTTTTCTCATCATGAGTTTCCTTTACTACCCTTTCACCATTAATTAACATTTCTTGTAGCAACTTTGTCAAATTTGTCTTTAAATCTTCCATTTTGCCTTCCATCTTAGCTTCCACATCATTCATCTTAGCTTCCACACCTTTATTTAAACCCTCCATCTTATCTTCCATGCCATCCATCTTAGCTTCCATGCCTTTCTTTAAACCATCCATCTTAGCTTCTGTTACTTGTTGTGAGAGTGAAATTTGTTGCACTTGGTCTCGTAATTTTGATATATCATGTTGTATTTCTTCCTATTTTTCATGAGTCGTGTTAGAGATTTCAGGTTGCTTACTAGGTGTTTCCATTTTATTTATTCTGGGCATCAATTAATGATAATTATGCTTCAATATGCGCTTTGAATTCCATCAAACTAATTTGTTAAACCAAACTTATGGAAAAAAAAACTACACACCTTTTTTCATTTTGTAGGAGCTCGATATTGAATCTGATGTATCTCTGAAATTTTGGGTCTTCAAGGTCTAAAATTGCGAACTACAGTAGCCCTTTCAGCCCTCTTTCCAACGCCACTAGTACGATCAAAATTGGATTCTCCAAGAGTGAGTTATGCCCAATCTCCCAAGATGACCTGATTATACACTCTTTCAGTAGAGCGAATTTGTAACTTCTTACGAATTTTTAATATGATACTCATAGATAAATTTATGATGATTTTCCCAAGGTCACCTATTTGGGATGAAATTCGGGACCCTGCAAAAACCCTAACTTCCTTAGATCATATCTATGAAAACATAGCGAGACAAGATCTGAAATTTAGACTCGAGGATCAAAAAGATTTTAGCTCAAATGGGGTTTTTTTTTTAGCGTCTGAAACGTCGCAGAAAAACAGTTATAGAAAAAATTCCATGATGACCTATTTGGAGCATCGAAACCCTAGAATTTGCCAAATGTTATGAACCAACTCACAAAAATATAGAAAATATAGATCAACGACTTCAAAATCAATCTCTTCGAGGGGGAAACCTCCTTTAAATTACACAAATGAACAATTCTTGAATGATACAAAATACTAAACCTCCTTTCTATATATAGGAGTCTAAGGGGTCACAATATAATCAAAACTGACATAACAATAATAATATAAGGGCACAACAATAACAATAGTGAGCTTCTATAGGGCACACTAATAACAATATGGGGACAATTGGAGCACAATAATAACAATAAGGGATACAATGACAATAGTAATGGGGAAATCACTAGTGTTATAGGGATATAACTATTGAGTCCCAAACCTGCATCTTCCCTTTATACCTTTTTAGCCTTTTTTTCTAGTTACCTAAACTTCCAAGCTATCAAATCATTGCATGTTAGTTTAAAAAGAGCATATAAAATGGTTTTCTAACTATGTCTTGTGACTGTTGTTTGATTTAGATTTTTGCTCAGTCAACTGCGGAATCTTGTCACTTTCTACAGCCAGCTTAGCTTTCCACAACCTTTTTGTTGAAGTCTATGTTATAGGTGTCTACTAGAGAATCTGGCCACATGGGCAAGTTGCAAATGATGTGGACATGGAACGTGTCCCCTTGGTTCAGCCGAATCACTCACAAAAGATCATGGTCAAAGCCAGTCAAGCGGTGGTCAACCTAAGAGTTTTGCGGTGGGAGGACTTTATTTTTCATGACGAGGAGAATTGCGTGGCAAGTTCCCAAATCCCAGGAGGCATGCTAACACCTGTGGACTGCTCCATGAACCAAATATAACAGCCACCCTCCTTGGATTTAATTCTCACGGCTACCATACTGCTAGATTCCCGGACATGGTCATTTACGTGTTTGTTTACCAGCGCAAATCTTAGGAATTAGTTATGTCATTTCCTATTTTAAATAAAGCATCCTCGTATGAATATAAACTAGTTATGGTATGTAATTTTGATTGTTTTACGAGCCACTATGCCGTGACTTAGTCCTTATGTTATGACTGTATTTCAATATATGAGAAGACACTGTTTTTAAGTTCAATCCGTGATCAATTTCTGATTGGCCAAGGTTGCAGAGGGCCCCTGTACACCAAGGTTATGTAATTATTGTACAGTTTCATGTTTTCTTCATTCACGTTCTTGATGCCATAATTGTTTGCTTGTATATATTACACTGCTTATAGTATTCACGTTGATTGTTGTCCATAGTTTCTTTTTCTAATGACTGTCAACTGATCAGTGTTTTCATTTCAAGTTCCAATAGATAGCCCGTGCAAGTGAACATAGCTTTTTGATGACTAATGACATGATGGAATTATCTTGTCCTTCTGCTGATTCATTTCCAGCACTGTTTATTTCTTTCAGTTTTGTTTTGTTCATTTACTTTTATGCAAGATAGATATTAGACTATTCATGTCATTTTCAGTTACCTCCTATAGCGAGAGCAAGTCAAATGGTGAGGGATTGAAGTGTGAATGTATAATTTGATATTAGTTTATTTTTTTTTGCAAGTTAGTGATTAGATTACTCATGTCATTTTTAGTTACCTCCTATAGCCAGAGCGAGTCGAATGGTGAGGGATTGAAGTATGAATGCGTAGTTTAACCTTAGTTTCATTTTATGCAATTTAGATATCAGATTACTCAATTTGTTTATGATTACCTCCTATAGCCAGAGTGAGTCGAATGGTGAGGGGTCAAAATGTGAGTTGATGTAATATGATTTAGTTACTTTGCTTACAGTTTTTGAATTGCTTTGAGTTTAGTTTTCTTTTTATATAGCAGCAAGGATACTGAGTTTCATAGTCACTAGTTCACTGTTTGGTTTAATTAGAATTTAGGTACATCTTTATTTTCTCTTAGTAATTTATTTCATCATTGCAAGTTTGAAAAGCTTTTTGAAAACTTTGAAGTTTGGAAATTATTTTAAAGGTCACCATTACCTTGAACACTTATATCCATACTTGATTTTTAGAATTGCCATCTCACATTATGGAATCAACAAGAAGATAAACCCAAAAACAAACCAAAAATAAAAAACAACAAATAAGTAAGAAATTGGTTATCTTGCATATATAGTGCACTTCATTTCAGCAGTTTACGACTCTCGGATTAACAATTTATATAGCAATTTAGGACACACTAAATTGACCAAACAATAACACAAAGGTCATTTGGAGGATATATATATATATATATATATTATATATATAATATATATATATATATATATATATATATATATATATAGATATATAATATATATATATATATATAATATATATATATATATATATATATTATATATCGAATTTAATTTATCTACTATATTACTGTTATTGGTGGATAGATTGAAGTGTTTTTGAACAATTGCAAGTAAGTCTCCAATTTTTTTTGGAGCTTTTGTTGAGTTTCCTAGCTTTTCTAACTTTATGACTCCATATAAGTGGATTAACAAATTTTTAAAACAAAAAAATCCAAGTTTTATTGATTTTTTGGTGATTAACTAACTTTTAAAGCCGATAAAAACATAAAAACATTTGGCCTATCACAATAACATTTAGTATATATATATATATATACACAGACGCACACACTTGGAATGAAAGCATGGGAAGCCCCTGAGTACTTCCCCATATTTCGTAGATGGTAAACCAAGTAAACTATTGGCCTTGATTATGGGGCCTCACTCTAAGGGAATGGAAGAGAGTGGAAACCTTGACCAACAACAACTAGCAACACTATCAAATAACTTCACATCTAGATCTACACCACTTGAACTAACCCTTGGAGCCAACTTAGTTTGATACAATATATTTGTAATAAGTAATAATATATTAGTAACTATATATTAATTATTAACATATATCTTCAATATATAATCTTAATTAACTAATATTAAAAATATATAAAACATCAATAATATTAATCTATATATATATTATATATATATTATTATAATTAACTCATTTATAATTACACAAAGAGAGAATATATGGATATAATGAGTTTAATATTTATTTATTTTCTTGCACACACACACACACACATATATAGAGGAGTAAAAACACCATTTCATTAAACAAAGAAAGTTACATGTGGTTTTAATTTCCAAAAGAGAACTAAAATCTAGGAGATACTTGAAACTAATAAACTGCCTATCAAGAATAGGCTATTAGAAAACTACTATGATAATCATAAAAACATAGAAAACTCCTTAGGGATTAAATATTTCAAAGGGGGTAGTGCCTTTGACATTTGTATGGCTTTCCCTGAATTCACTAATTGTTCATCATCTTGTTGGATTAGTGCCTTATTTCTCCTACAACTTCATTTTTTGGTTTCTTTGTCTTTCCTGGAGACCACATTGAAATCCATCATCTAAACCCCAAGACTAAATTATAAGGAACTTGAGCCCAATTTCTTGCTTCAATGATATGCCTTATACAAAATCCCAACCTCGTAAACTAGCATGTCCATCACATCTTTTCCATGCCATGCTTCGACAAGGACAATCAATCGTGGGTCATCTATATCCATATCTTTTGGTATGGATTTTGCTTCAGCTTCTTCCGAAAGGGGGCTAATCATCTCCTATGGTAATGGATTTTGTTGATTCTCTTCAAAATACTTTTGTATGAACTCTTAGATTTATGGGATTTACCTTCTACTGATTTCATACATGATTGAATGTTGACTTACTATAGAGACCCTTATGAGAATGATTTTCTTCAAATTTTTCCTTGGTATTCCTCAGAGAATCTCTAATAAGATGTTCATATTGATGACAACACTTAAATATAAAGGGGACTTTCTCATAATCTAGAGATTGCTTCCAAACATTATCTTATAGTAAATATCTATTGAGGTTGGAAGGGGTCGAGAAATATTCATATAAACACATATATGTGAATATGGAATGTACCTCCCTCTCTTGGTAGCATTTGATACTTTGACAAATTTTCTAATGGAATTACTGATGCCTTCAAAGGTTTCATCCTCCCAATTTTCTTTTTGGGAGATAAAAGAGATGAACCCACATCGAGGATGCAAGGAAATCCTCCTTCTCCAGATTATACTACTCCTTCTGTAACTGCATGAAGATCCCTGCATTGTTGAAAAAATACGACCCTCCTTCAAAAACCCTAGATATCCCTTCTAAGCTAGAGAAAATGACTATTTAAAGACCCTTGGAATCTAACTCAAATTCTATTTGACCCAGGGGGTTCTATTTGTTTCATATCCACCCAACTAAAGATTTTTTAGAAGGCCACAATCCAATAAATTTGCAGATCAGAGCATGTCAGATATTGCATATAATATTGGATACATTCTTCAATCTTACTAGATTTAACCTCATATATTCAATATTGCACAACATTTTGCAAGAAACACCTTGGATTTCTAGCTTGGCATGATGCACCCAATGGGTGTTTTGTAATGAACCCAAAAACCCAATTCATCTAAGTTTTCTATGAAAAGGATGTCGAAGATGAGGAGATTGACGAAAATTTTTAGTAGATCCATTCCATTCACTATGAACTTCCAAAACATATGGCTAAAAGAGGGAGTAGATACCCCTCTCGTAGAGCCAAGCATAGACAATTATGCAGAAAAAACCCTAGAATTTACAGAGAAGAGTCTATGTATAGCCACATACATTAATAATATTATAAATCAATATTATAAATATAAACTATAAAATAATTATCACTGTATAAAACAAAATATGTTATAATTATTAATAATGTAGATATATATATAATATATATATATATATATATATATATATATATATATTATAATATATATATATAATATATATTATATTATTATGTTAACTAATTAGTATTAAACTATAATATATCATCAATATATAATCTTAATTAACTAATATTAAAATATAAAAGATTACTATATATAGTATAATATTAATTCTAATATTCCGGCATCGAAGTGCCTCTTCACTCAATGCATATACCACTGCCATCCATGCCAACACACCACAACACATTTATGGCCAAGGTTGGGTGATGATTTGACTCAAATTCTTGTGAAACTCACATTCAATGTGATAGCAAGGGTGGTGAACGAACAAAACATGAGAATTTACATCGTACTAGGGATATGGATTTTGGGGTTAATTTGCAGGAGAACATACATTCCTACATTTATTATGCTCAATAGGTAGCTCACCTCTGTTACATTTGTTAATATTTATTTCAAATCCCCATAGCTCTCGCTAGCCTTAGAAATTGGCCTTTGTTACACTTTTTGGCCTCTACCACAAGCAGTTATTTCATTGCTCCATTACTCTGTTGTTAGCCTCTATTGCACTCACTCTTGGAATGACCTTGCTAGTCTCTGTCACTAGTCACTATAATTTTTGCTAGACTCCATTGTTAACCTTCGTTGCATTTGTTGTGAAACTAAGGCGAGATTATAATTGTGAGTAGAGATTCTTCTTCCCAAGTGGCCATGGTATGAGAAAGAGGTCATGCCAGGTGTAGTGGGTGAGATCATCCTCCCTTGACATGGCATGGTCCAAGATTGCATCAATATTCTGAAGATTTTCCTCAACATATTAAGCTACTGATCGCTGCCATGGAATCTCAAGAGCTCATGAATATTGGTGATGGTCCTTAGTTGTCAGGAACATGTTAGGTTGTCATCTGAGGGACCAGGAAGAAGTCCTATAAATTGAAGAAGGAAGAATTTCGAACATGGAATTTCCTCTGGTTCAGGCACATTTGGCTTTGAGAAACCTTTCTGGGCTTCAGGAATTCAATTCCCTCCTCCTCCACCACCTTTAGCTTCTCCTAATTTGTCAGCACAATCATAAAATTCAAGATCTCTTTTTCAAGGATTCAAACCTCCCATCCGTGAGTTCCAAGGCCCTTAGAAATCAAAAGAAAGGGAACCAGGTGGCATTAGGCAACAAGCTCAAACTTCTTCTCAAGTGGAGAAAGTTCACATTGCATCTAATAACGCTACCTCTATAACTACTCAGGAAGGTGAAAATTCACAACATAAGGCCACCATCGGCTGGTATGGTGTGTTTATGAGTGTGAATGACTTCCAAGGATTCCATAAGGATACAACGACCCTTTCTAATATCTTGCTAAGAATGATCAGGCCCGTTAACAAGTTCTAGGAAATGTTTTCATAGTTTATGCTTTGTCACTATTTTTGCTATGCTCTTTTCCTGTCATGCATGTTTTTAATGATGTATTTTGGTATCAAAATCTATACTCAAGATTTATTGAGAGAACTGTCTCATTTCCATCTCAAGGGAAGATGGTCTCTCCCTAGTATACACCAAGATAGTATGGTTTTGGTACCTTGAATGTACTCATCTCAGACATCGTATGCACATGTTAATCCATTCATGTACTCTATCTAATTTATTGAAAACGTAATGAAATTTTTTCTTACAAAAAAATTATTAGTTCTAATATTAATTTATAATTACACAAATATATAATATCTTTTAAGGGTGTTTCATGAACATTGGGTGGTCTCCATGGGAAAATCCAAGTAGATCAACCTGAAGGGATCTACCTGTCGATCAAACAAGAAAGGCCTAACCCCAAGGGCATCAAAGAGATTTGACCTTGTGACCTCCCAACCGGAAAAGTATTTAACAATGAGAACTCAAACAACTGAGCTAACCCTTGGAACTTACACAAAGATATAATATATGGATATAGTGAGTATAATATTTATTTATAATTAATATTATATACATAGTATCACACACACATCCTTGACACATCATATATAACATCAACTAATAATATATAAATTATAAATATAATTATAATTATATTACAAAATATTTATAAACCAGGTTAGCTTCAAGTGCTAGGAGCCAAACAAAGTTATTTGCTATTGTTCAAGTTATTACTGATCACATGTTCGATTCTCTTTGGTTCCCTTGGGGCGAGGTCCAATAATCTAAACCAACAGTTTACTTGGTTTACCATCCACGAAATGTGGGGAAGTACTCTTCGTTTTCTTGTGCTTTCATTCCAAGCTAAAAAAAAGAGAACATACATTAAATTAACACACACACACACACACATAAGTATATATTATTATAATATATAACAATTATTAATAGATATATGTTATATTATATGGTTAACTAATTACTATTAACTATATAATGTAATATACATGTGAGTTGTAAATGGTTCTGATTGGAGTTTGAAGCAATCTTAGAAAGCTTATTGTCTTTAATGTTATTTATCTTGTTTTTGGACAATAAATATCTAATTATAATCAACTTTGGATCTGAAATTATGTGAGAATTTTCAATGATCATGATGGAAATCCTAAAGCCTTTGGTTGTGACCTTGTCTCTAGGGGATTTTCATCTTCAAGATTCTCCCCTTCGTTCGAAGCTCCCTCACTATGTTGTCATTGTTGTAGATCTGTTAAACTGTGAGGGTTTTTTTTTTTTGTAGCAAAGTACTCACCTCCTTCAAGGTGATGCCATTTCTTTAGATCACTTGAGATTTTTAGTCTTTGTGAGGCCAGTATCAGTGGGTACCCTTTTTTGAAGGTGGAGGTCATAAAATTTGACTCTACACTTGCAACTAGAATCTAGGATCGAAAAGGAATCCCTTTTGTCTCAATATGTCTCTTGCATGGGGGTAGGAAGCTTAAGGAAGGGCCTTTTCTCAAAGATTATGGCATAAGAAAATATTCCTTAATCCTCTTATTCAAAATACTAGACAAAGGAACCAAATAATAAGATGCACCCTTTTCCTCTCAACAATAATCCTTTAATGATTCTCTAAAGCAAGGTCTCTCACAACCAACTTCCAAAAATATATTAGAATGGGATTTCATTTGTAGAACAAGTGAAATATATTCTAGAAATAGAGGTGGAAGAACCCCAATCCAATATTTTCAACTTATCTTATGAGAGGAATGCCATAATTTGTCATTTTAATGGGCTTTGTCCATAAACATTCATGTTGTAGGAATCAATGCACCAAAATTGGTCCTCGAATACATATCTATATTTCTATTTGAAGGGCTTCTTCATGGATTTTTTCAAAAAATGATAGGACCATCAAAGGTTTTTTTTATTAAGGACCCTAGTTTTGGGGCCACTCTTGGCTCTCCTTTCATTAATGGTTTCTTAAATTCAACCCTTTATCCATAAAAGCTCTGGCCATTCTAGTTTGGGTAAGACTTCCTAATATACCCATTCAATTTTTAACTCCATAGGTCCTAGCTTCTATAGAAAACTCTTTAGGTTATTTGATTAAAATATATACAAACATGATAGAGAAGTGTATTGTAACCTTTGCACACATACATGTTGAAATAGATCTTTCTAGGATCCTTCTCAATTAGAATGACGTAACCTTTTTGCAGCCAATGGATTGTGAAAATGTGACGTTATGTCATAGGTCCTATCCATAGCCAGTTAATATCCATAATGCTTACCCTTCTTGTAAAACACATTCTCATCCCCTTGATGCCAAGCAAAAAAAAAAAAAATGAAGGATGGAAAAGCATAAAAGGATATAAAATTCCTTAGCTCATAAGCAAGATAACATGCAAAAAAAAATCAAATGTAGCCAAACCTAGTTCTTCACCCTCAGCTCAACCCCCCACAACGCCAACTCATCTCATAGACTGTGATCTCTCGTTTGCCTTTTCCATCTCCCCACTATTGTCTAGATCCCTCAGAAGGGGAATAGAGAGATACAACCATGATCCTAGCTTCGTCCACAAGCAAGAATAAACGTCTTCATGAATTAGATCACTCAGATAGTAATAAGGAAGCAAACACTATTTTATATCCTCTAGAAATAGAAATGCCTCAAGGAAATGTAGTCAGTGTCTCCATGCCATCTACTCCCAATAACTTCTCAAGATGGATTTCTGTCCACATGAGAAAAGGAAGCAAATACCTCCAAACAACACAATAAGCAATTTTTGTCTCTTATTGTTGGTCTCCCCTTGAATGTGCTAGCAAATGGTTTTGGTCTCTGTTTTTCATAAACTCTTCTCTACTTTTGCAAGTTCTTGACTCTCTACTTTACTACCTAGTTTCCAAAATGGCAGACCAAAGATAGTAATTTTGCTAATCTGATGTAAATATTTTCTATTGCAATACATATATGGCTTTAAAAAAAGAAGACAATAAAATATAACACTTATATATAATATATAATATTATCTTAATATCATATTATAATTATATGCTAATATAAATGGTTGCCACTAAATTGTCAATATTGAAAAATAAAGGAAAAATTAAAAATTAAAAGGTAATAATGCTAAAATTAAAAGATTAAAAAAAGTATAACAAGTGGAAAAAGCTTTTTCAATTATTTTTTTCTTTAAAGTTGGTAATTTTTTGAAGATTTTTTGACAACATTATATACATTAACGTGTATCTGTATATATTACTTCTTTCTAATTGCATAATATCAATAACTAATATATGGGAGATAGTATAATGAATGTATCAATTATTATAATAAGTTCAAAACCTAATTTATTTTAAATAATTATTCATAAGAATTTGTTTTTCATAAGATCTGAATCTCCTTTTGCTTTATTTAGGAGTAAATAATTATCGTTTAACAAAGTGTAGTTTGCCATTTTAAGTTTCACTGTTCATTATGTTTTTTCTAACATCTTGGTAAGGACTAAGTTACAATGAAACAATTGTTTATGTATATTTGTTTGTGTTTTAATAGGGTGAATGAGGTTCAAGTTGTGTTTTTTGTTTTTTTCGAACATGTATTTTCTATTTTTTTTAGATTATTTAAAAAATATGTTTTATTGTTCTTATCCCTATTTTTATAATATTGAAGTTTTAAAAAATCATTTTATTTATAATGGTGTTGGTTTTTCAAGTCCTTTTGTTTTTTCTTGTAAGATAACATCCACAAGGGATTTGAACCAGTGACATAACACAAGGAGTGCCTTAACAATTCACTTATTCACCATCAATTCAAAATCCCATGGGCACTCTTTTAAATCATGGTTAAAAAATGTTGTAATTTTAAATTCATGAAAATAAATAAAATTTGAAAATATATTATGGATAACACCTTTTTTGATTTGGAGGTTGATTTTAAGATTTCAATTGCAATAGTATCGATTATTAATGCCATTATTTCAAACAAGTTCTAATTTTAAACCCCTCCAAAATAGGGTAGTAATAGTAGCACTACTTCACTCAAAAGTTAATTTTAAAGATATGGCTCGAATGGGATTGATTTTTAAGGCCATGTTTTTAAACAAGTTGTAATCTTTTTAATCCAAAAAAATACTTTATTAATATGTAACGTACTCAATACCCTTTATACTTTGGTGAGGGTATGCGACGCTTCTTGGAACCACCCATTTTACTATAAATTTATTACTTTAGTACCATAGATTTGAATTCCTTTCCTATACATTTCTTACCCCTTACCATTGATTAATTAACATGCCATAGGGACTATAATTCAAGACTATATAATATAATGAAACCATTTAGTTATCATAACGCTATAAATTTAAAATGAGACTTACATTTGCAAATAGAGTTAAGCAACTAGAAATTAATATAAGCTTTCCATTAATAATATTTATTTAATATAATCATATGTAAGTCATGGACACTTATCTTTTGGAGAACTATCTACTAAATTGTTGTAGAAGAAGGGAATTCCACACAACCACATGCTCCCTATTGCATCAATTCTAATTCCAAAAAAGACCACCCAAAAGCTAAGGCTATGAATCCACAAGACCGAATTTACCTATGAATAGATCTAACTTTCTTCACACAACCTAATTTACAGGTTCACAATTAATTTTCCGCCTACAATAGTTCCGTTGCACAAGTCTCTTTCCCCATTGAACTACACAACCCAAAGAATGATATCCACTCCTCTACTTGGTAGTCCCTTAAGTTGTCCCACTTCCTTTTAGGGTTCCAATATAAGTTGGTTAGGAAACATCACTCATGGGATTCTAGGGATTCTTAATTGTAGTTAATTTAATTAATGACATCAATCATCATTACATGAAAATTTCATTTCATTCATACTTATCAGTGGTAACTTGACATAATTCCTATAATAGTTTTCTGTTTGCTTACTCTTAAAGAGAAGTCTCCCAAATATTTGTAGTATAATGATAACTTGTACTAATTTCCCAATTAAATGGAAATTTGAACTTTCCCAACAATTCATAATTTGAATTCCCCTACCAAATGGTAATTTGAACATACCAATGATTTGAGATAAAAGGGTCTTTTGAATAGAATGGTCATTCCAACCTATGCGATAATTCAACTTTCTTGATAATTCAAAGTCTTCAATAATTTAAATTCTCCCATAATTCAATCTCGCTTTTAATGACCAAAAAGACATGGGGTAAAATTGCATGGTATGAAGGGGCCACATATCTCTATTGAGAGAGTATTTACACCATTCATACAATTAATCCACACCTTAAAATAAATATTATAGAGATTAAAAGGTTTTAATTAAATAAGGATAAATAGTTACGATACTAATAGATAATATTATTTTATTTTAACTCTCTTTCTTTTCTAGGGTTAAAGTTATGACTTCCGGGGAATTTCGTGGTTCTTAATAAATGGTCCGCCAAACACTCCATAACACATAAATTTAAAAATTTAATAACTTTCAATTCGAAAATAATACCAATAACATTTTTTTTAAATTATATTATAATATTTGAAAAAAACCCAATTGATTTAGAAAAAAAAAGGTGTTACAAACAAAAATCATCATTACCAAACAAACAATAAAAAAATAAATAAAAATAAAATAAAGTGAAATCTATAATACTAATACTCTAAAATTAAATATTGATTTTATTAAAATATGTTCCAAATTATCATTTCAATTTTAATTTGAAAAATGAAAATGTATGCTTAGGTTTGAGTGAAATTGAAAATGGGAAACACTATTGGATTTAGGCTTTATGGTTAAGAGGTGTGGAGGAACTAATAGAAAAAATTATGAAAAATAGTACACACTATTGAATACTATACTTTTCTATCTAATTTTTTTTTTTAGAAAAATGGTTGCTAATTATGAAAATGTTGAAGAAGAGCTTAAAAATGAAAATATAAAAAAATAAGGAAAAGCGTTACCCATTTTCACATTTTCACCCATTTAACACCATTTTTTTTTATTTGGGTGTTTTAATTTTTTTTATTGACTAGCTGTTAAGGCATGGTTAATAACCTTATGGAATTTTAAGATCATAGTTGCAAAGTGCAATAATTTTCACCTCAAAATATAAAGAGTGTCATTGATATCATCATTGTTTAGTTTCTAAATTGATTTCAATATGTTTAATATTCTTTGGAGGTGTAACTCAATTGGCAAAGCATGTTATGTAAAATATTATGAGGTTTTTAGTTCACCCTCTTGATTAACCTATGTCCACACTAAGGTGTTACTATCAATAGTATTTATTAATTCAAGATTGATTTTATGGTTTTTGTTAATAATTTTATGGAATTTTAAGATTATAGTGGCAAAATGTCATAATTTTCACTTAAGAAAATAGTGAATATCATTGATAAGTCATTTTTTATTTTTATTTTGAAATCGCTTTTAATGTTTTTAATAATGCTTGAAAGTGTAGTTCAATTAGCAAAGCATGTTATATAAAATATTATAAAGTTCTCCATTCAACTCTCTAGATTAACCCATGTCCACATTAAAAATATTGTGATACACCTCGTAGTTGTAATGATAATAAACATACACAAAATCACCTTCATTGTTGATTCCATTCTATATTTTTAATAAAATACGTATTTTAAATTAAGATTTTTCTAATTTTAAATTATGAAATTAGTAATTAATATGAAGTTAATCCATGAATTTGTAATTTAAAGTCACTTTTTCTTCTAAATTTATAAAAAAACCAAATATTTAATAAACACCTAAGTCAATTTTAAATCTTTTATATCAATAAATTTTGGCATAAGCCTCTCCTGTCTTTATACGACATATCATATCCGTGGTTGATTCCTTTCAACGTTTACTTTCGTCATTATAAAGATATAAAGGTGATCAAATCATCCCCCAATTATCGATATAAAGGTGATCAAATCATCCCCCAATTATGGATATAAAGGTGATCAAATCAATATTAAGTATGCCCACCATGTTGTTGAAACTTGGGCTCTTGGTGTGATGTTTTAAAGCAGAAATGCGAGAAGCATGGTTTATGGTATATTTTATATATTTTATGGTATATTTTATATATTTTAGTATGAAGATATGAGGTCA
>APFE031337704.1:37361-68763 GCA_000404065.3 Pinus taeda
ATATATTATTTTTTATTATTTTTAGGTATATATATGAAGGTGATTGAGTCAATGTTAAGTATGGTAATCATGGTGTTGAAATTTGGGCATCTCGTAAAGACTTGATATTTTATAGAGAAATGCATGTAGTGTTGTTTATTAAGGTAAAGAGACTCTTTACATTTTAGTATGGGGAGATGTTGTCACATACATAACATAACATTAAAAATAATAAGTAATACTCAATTTTTTTTAAATGCCAATTAGCTTTAAAGTAGAAGAATATAAATTAATTTTAGAGTAAATTTAGATTTGTACTAGATGACGGAGTTTACAAGGATAATGAATAAATCAATGCACTTTGAATTCACATCAATCCAATTGCTCAATTTCTATCAATCCAATGAAATAATCAACTATGATGAATTGTAAGATTTTAGTGAAAAGATTGCTTTACAACATCATTATAAGTTTGATATAAATTTATATAATTCAAATTTGCATTAATTTTAATTCCTTGTTTTGAATTTTATAATAGAATATAGTGCAAATTTTCTCTAATTTGTATCTTTGATAGAAATTGCTTTATCCACAAATGTTAATTTATTTCTCACCTTTGAATTTGAAGTTAATGTTATCACCTAAAAAATGATCACCTAGCCATTTCCTACTAGGTTGATCAAAATACACCATGTAGTATGATTTTTTACACATTCAAACCCACTTTCACCTTAGGAAATAATTTAAAGAGCCATTTTCCTAAATTATTTATGATTAAAACCCAAAAATCCCATAAGAATAATTAAAAAATTATTATTTTTTATTATTCTTTCAAAATATTATTTAATGATTATTTCTAAACCATTTTTGATTAAATCATCTAGGAATATTAAATAAATTATTATTTTCCCTATTAATATTTTTATAATTAATAAATAATATTATTAAATATAATTTGTTAAAAATAGCCATAATATAGCCGTTAATTATTAATATTTGTTTTTAATATATTATAAATTACTCCTCATAATTCAAATATTATTGTTCAAATATAGTCATTACTTGGAAATAATGTCTCTACATTTCTCTCTATTTAAGCCTTTGCCATGGTCTCCCTCTTCATCGAATCCTGATGATGAACCACACTTGTTGGTTTGAAACGCGTCGGCCTAAAAATTCTCTTATGTGATTTCTACTGAAAGACTTTGCTTAATTCATTATGGATCACAAAAGCTTGAATACAGAAAATAAATTATTATTTATTTACGATTCTATATTTATCCTTTATTTCTCTAATTTAGATAATTATTAAATTATTATTTAGTTATTATCTCTAATTCTTTGACCATATCTTCTTAAAGTAATTAATAAATCATTTTTATTTGTTAATTACTTTAACCATTTTCTAAATTAACTCAATAAATCAATATTTTTGAGTTAATTTACTAAATAAAGATATTTAACCATTTGAAATAATCAAAATATAATAAAATATTCCTAACAGTTAGAACTTGATTTGGTCTAATAATGTTTTTGTTATTTTTCTAGAACTAGATCTATCATAACATTTTATTATAAATAGAGATGCTTTCTTCCCACTCTCTACACATGACCATTTTCCCGTCATCACTATTGTCTTATGACTATTGAACTCCCCCTTGAGTTCACACATCCATTTTCCATTTTGCTCATTGCAACATTTTGAGAGAGAGATAAAAGTCGCTAAAGTCCAAGGGAACAAAAGAACACATCCTATAGAGGGGGATGCTAGAGATCCATATCAGTGTTTCTCTCCATTAGGTGTAATTTGTTATAATCATCTTAATAATAAAAATCATTTCTTCTGTTGGGTTTGCACTCTTCTATATAATGTTAGTTGCTTTTCTATTTTGCATGTTTTAATTTTCAGGGTTTTCTAACAAGTGTTTTGCAAATCTGAAGAGAATTAGAAAATTTTCAATTTATCTTTATTTTTGTTAGGGTTATTCGTCACAAATAGCTAAAGTGATGGTTTTTGGTACATCTTCTAGACTTGCAAACATTATTCTCATCATTGTCCTCATCTCAACATCTTTTGCAATACACTCCACATTCCTCGTGAACTAGATACCACTCGTAGTGACCCTCCTTCTCTACTTGCAGATCCTGACCCCAATTTGTCACCAAGACATGAGGCTACTCAACCAACCATAGTTATTCCTCATCCTAATGTTGAAATGATATAAGCTTTCATTCTTTACATGTCATCATCCATGGGATCGACCTCTTCATACCCCTTAGGAGTTTCTGAATATGCTTCTTTAGAGCCATCCTCTAAAGACACTTTGGTCTCAACATCAATGGACTTTGAATCCACTTGTCAACAGTCTCCCATAGAAGACGTTGTGTATGTGAATCATGTCTCCCATGATGATGATTGGTTCAATAACCTCTTACTTCGAACCCAGGAATTTGAACCACGATAACCTTGTGGTCATTATATTGCCACATAATGTTTGAGTAAGGGGGCATCCACTTTTGAGGGTCCAAAAGAAGCGATTCTCCCCAACCCTTCCTAGTGCATATGGTAGTTCCAACTCTAGTACCACTATTATTTCCCATCTCAAAGAGCCTCTAGAGTCCCATATCACTCCAAATCACCCTAGTGTTGGTCCACTTAATCATTCTTCCATCTTCCATCAACAACCTAGTCCCTTAGACATTGTTGTGGTGCAACCTTAGTCTCTTTTAGGTGAGCATTAGTTCATTGTATTTTAAGCCACTCTTTGGTATGGAGACACCATGTATGTGAACCCATAAATTTAGTCCATTTGATCCATATATGCAGTACCACATGAGATTAACAATCCACCATTTCCTTTCTCCCACTGCATTAATCCATTCCTCTGATAAGAAGACAATCATAATAATAAATGAATATGACACAGAAAGTACATAACCATATTATGTACATCCATACAACTGTTTGGAATACATTATTCTAAATACATCTAGCATGTTGATAACATGCTATCGCCATACATACAAAAGTTAGGGCACATATGCCCCTACATCCACTCATCGTCCTCTCGAGGATCTCGTGTTAGTAGGGTCAGATGCTCGAATCTCTTATTCAAGCACTTGGAACTCAATGCCACTTTGCAAACTTACAAAAATGTCTCCTTCAAGGTTTTTCCTCTATGATCTTGCCAAAATTTAGGGCTCTCACCCTCTCTCCAAATTCTCCAACATTACAATGCACGAATGAATTGGAATTCAGGGCACAAAGCCATTTTAGAGGAAAAACCCTAATATTTCCCTTGGCCATTATGAGGAAACCATAGATCATTTTGACGAACCATCTACACCTTTGGAAATCTCTCATTGAGCTATATATGGGTTTCACTTTGTTTTTGGTAATTTGAAACTTTCCCAGGAAGCAATTTTTTCCATGAGGTCTCACTTTGCCACCTATTAAAACCGAATCTCTTCATATCGGTCGCTCGTATTCTAACACTGCTTTGTATTTGCACTTGTCAAATTATGTGTCGAGTTTCTTCATGTGTCATCAATATTCACTCATGTTTTTATGGTCCCCTTAGGGCGTTTCCCACGTGGCAACATTATTGAGTCATCCTTATTTGGAGCATCAGAGATCAACTACCCTTATGTCTCATGACATTTTTTCCATGTCCCATTGAGTCTTGTTACAATATATTATCCCTCCAGGTGCCGCATTCGCCTTGTCTTGCTCATATTTGGTCTCTATATATCCTCATATGTCTTTGAAAAGCATTTGTCTGAGTAATTGACCATCCCCTGTGGAATCGTGTCAGTCACTGCCAGGTCAACCTTGAATATGATGCTATGACAAGGGAATTCATAAGTCCACTTGTCACCTTATTTTACCTTATCATCCTTGGTGTTAGACTCCATCAGCCACATTGTTATGTTCCTCGTGCCTTTGTTGAGGACTCCTCAATGCCTCACCTCTGGCGAACCCTCTTTTATCGACTTCAACACATTTATTCCAGGAGATTAGTGGCCTAGAGGGTAGTGTACCTTGGTTCCAACCTTCATCATTTCCTGGAGTTGTGGATCAAATAAAGGGAATCACCATTTCCCTTTGACTTGGTCATTTCTCGCATGCTCAACTCCAAGTCATTATCGCACGATCAAGAGTATTACACTTGATGGTCTAGCGATTCAATAGATTGTCCCAACATTCACTGGGTGTGTGCGAGATGTCCAATGGGGAGAAAGAAGTCAAATTGGGGAGAAGGGTAGATAGAGAAGAAGATGTGAAGAAGTAGAAAGGAAAGCAAATGTCAATAGTTTTTTGTAGAGAAAGGGGAGCCAATTGTTATTAATTTCAAGGCTAATATCTTTGTTAATATTGTTAGGATATTTCTTAATTTCAATGGCTTCTCTCATCTGACACTTATAATAATGGTTCTATCCCCCCCCGCCTCTCTCTCTAACTCCCCTTTGGTGTCTCGTGAAAGTGAACCTATAATGTATTTTGGTCATACGATGTGCTCCTAACACTCATACATTGGGGGGAAATTTGCTATCACCTAAAAAATGATCACCTATCCATTTTCTACTAGGTTGATCAAAATACACCACGTAGTATGGGTTTTTACACATTAAAATCCACTTTCACCTTAGAAATTAATTTAGAGAACTATTTTCCTAAATTATTTCTGATTAAAAACCCGAAAAACTTATAAGAATAATTAAATAAATAATTATGTATTCATTATTATTTCAAAATAATTATTAAATAATTATTTGATGATTATTTCTAACCCCTTTTGATTAAATCATCCAAGAATAATTAATTAAATAATTATTTATTTGTTATTCCTTATTTATGTTTTATTTCTGTAATGAGATAATTATTAAAACATTATTTAGTAATTGTCTGCAACTCACTTTGACCATTGTTATAGGCCATTTTGTCATATCCGATCAGTGAGCCTCCTAATGGGATCAATCAACATCATATTCCCCTTTATCACCATCTTGTACAAAGCCCTAAGCATGTTCCCTTCATCCCTTATCACCATATAATATATAATATTCTCTTAATATCATATTAACTAAATGTTATAATAATATATGCTAATATAAATGGTGGCCACTAAATTGGAATTTATTTTTTTTTAAATAAGTCTAAGATCTATTACTGTAACAAAATGATACAAGGAGGTTGTGGCCTTTGCAGTCTGAGCCAAGATTCATGGCATAATGCAACAAAAACAAAATTAAGACTACCCAAAGGTGGGAAACCAATCCAATCCAAAATAAGTTTGTTGCTCGCGTAGGGGAAACTAGCATATGAACATGGAGAAATATTCTATTGACTTCAGTTTCAAGACTAACTATTTTTCTCAAAAATGCAAAAGTAAACCCATAGACTTGGTTTCCAGGAACTTGAAATCTGAAGACGCGCGGTGAATTATGTGTCATTCAGTGTTGACGGGTGTTCTTCAATAATGAAACATCTGCAGGCGCTGAGGTCATCTTCATCTTTCTGTAGCGCACCTGTGTCATCCTTCATCAGAGGTTCTTATCAATGTCACTCCGCTGCAAAAGGCTTGCCCTGAGAGCTATCCCTCTTCTCCATTGCGTTGGTGCACTGTCCTTTGTCGCTGGATGGCTCCTCGTGGAAGGTGATTGTGATGGTAGCTTTGATGAGTGGTCGATTCAGAGAGCAATGGTAGATGAATTGGGCCGAATGGTTGGATTGCTGAGAGCTTGAAGGGATATCAGTAACTAGAATGACTATTTGCAAAGGCTGGGAGTGGACAATGCGTATGTGGCCTCTATCATTGCGAGTATCAGGATAATGGGCTGAGGCGTAATTTGCCGAGGGGAAGAGGAGTCTGAGATTGTTGAGGACGTAGAACGGGGCAGTCTACCTCTGTTACTACCCCTCCTGCTTCGCATTTGATGGCGTTGTCTGGGCATGATGGTGTGGGGATGAAGAGACTGCCTGTGAGAGGTTGGAATTAGTGGAGCTTTGAGGTGGAAGGCTCAGAAAGCTTAGAATTGAAAGTCAGGTTGCAAATCAAGCTTTGAGAGTAATGGTTGCCCTGTCCAAACTCTATGTAGTAAAGAATGTTGCATCGCCTGCCTGTTGCAATGCGTGTACTTGGCTCCACTACAACTAGGGGGCACTTGCAACTCAGAGGCAGAGGAGTTGAAATAGAGGAGGTGGGTCGAATATTACCTGAGGGCTCCATGATGCAGAGCTGAGGCGTGATGACAATGGTGAGTTGATTCGAGTGCCAAATTGAATGGCATTTATTGTTGTTGCGAAACGGTTTAATTTCTTTGTGTGCGGGCTTATGGGTGGCCATGTGGCTATGCCACTTGCCGTCCCGTTCCTTTGCCATTAGATCAGTCTTGGCGTAAACCCACATCCGGGAACTAAATTGGAAATATTGAAAAATAAAGGAAAAATTCAAAATTAAAAGGCAATAAAACTAAAATTAAAAGATTAAAAAAATTATAACAAGTGGAAAAACTTTTTTCAATTATTTTTTCTTTAAAGTTGATAATTTTGAGAAGATTTTTTGACAACATTATATACATTAATGTGTATTGTATATATTACTTCTTTCTAATTGCATAATATCAACAACTAATATACATGATATAGTATGAATGTATCAATTATTATAATAATGTCAAAACCTAATCTATTTTTAATAATTATTCATAAGAATTTGTTTTTCATAAGATCTAAATCTACTTTTGCTTTAATTATTAGTAAATAATTATCTTTTGACAAAGGTTTCACTATTCATTAGGTTTTTCTAACAATTTGTTAAGGATTAAGTTGCAATGGAACGATTGTTTATGTATATTTGTTTTTGTTTTAATATATTGAATGAGGTTGAAGTTGTGTTTTTTTGTTTTTTTAAACATATATATTTTTTAGATTCTTTAAAAAATATATTTTTATTATTATCATTCTTATTTTTATAATATTGAAGTTTTAAAAAATGATTTTATTTATAACAATGTTGGTTTTTCAGGTCCTTTTGTTTTTGCTTGTCAGATAACACCCACAAGGGATTTGAACTGGTGACATATCACAAGGAGTGCCTTAACAATTCACCTATTTACCATCAATTCAAGCCTCATGGATACTCTGTTAGGTCATGGTTAAAAAATGTTGCAATTTTAAATTCATGAAAATAAATAAAATTTGAAAATATATTATGGGTAACACCTTTTTTGATTTGGAGGTTGATTTTATAATTTCAATTGCAATAGCATTGATTATTAATGCCATTATTTCAAACAAGTTATAACTTTAAACCCCTCCAAAATAGGGCGGTAATAGTATCACTTCTGCACTCAAAAGTTAATTTCAAGGATATGGTATGAATGCGATTGATTTTTAAGGCCATGTTTTTAAACAAGCTGTAATTTTTTAATCCTAAAAAAAACTTTATTAATATGTAATGTACTCAATACCTGTATATTTTGGTGAGGGTATGAAACACTTCTTGGAACCACCCATTTTACTATAAATTTATTACTTTAATACCATAGATTTGAATTCCTTTCCTATACATTTCTTACCCCTTACCATTGATTAATTAACATGTCATATGGACTATAATTCAAGACTATATATTATAATGAAATCATTTAGTTATCATAACGCTATAAATTTAAAATGAGACTTACATTTGCAAATAGGGTTGAGAAATTAGAAACTAATATAAGCTTGACATTAATAATGCTCATTTAATATAATCATAAGCAAGTCATGAACACTTATCTTTTGGAGAACTATCTACTAAATTGTTGTAGAAGAAGGGTATTCCACACAACCATATGCTCCCTATTGCATCAATTCTAATTTTGAAAAAGACCACCCATAAGCTAAGGCTAGGAATCCACAAGGATGAATTTACCTATGAATAGATCTAGCTTTCTTCACACAGCCCAATTTTCAAGTTCACAATTAATTTTCCATCTACAATAGTTCTAATTCACAAGTCTCTTTCCCCATTAACCTACACAACCCAAAGAATGATATCCACTCATCTACTTGGTAGTCCCTTAAGTTGTCCCACTTCATTTTAGGGTTCCAATATGAGCTGGTTGGGAAATATCACTAATGGGATTCTAAGGATTCTCAATTGTAGTTAATTTAATTAATGACATCAATCATCATTACATGAAAATTTCATTTCATTCATATTCATTTCATTCGTATTCATATTCATATTTATGTTTTCTTACTCTTAAAGAGAAGTCTCCCAAATATTTGTAGTATAATGATAACTCATGCTAATTTCCCAATTAAATGGAAATTTGAACTCTCCTAACAATCCATAATTTGAATTCCCCTACCAAATGGTAATTCGAACATACCGATGATTTGAGATAGAAGGGTCTTTTGAAAATAATTGTCATTCCAACCTATCTGATAATTCAACCTATCTGATAATTCAACCTTCTTGATAATTCAAACTCTTCAATAATTTAATTCTCCCATAATTCAATCTCCCTTTTAATGACAAAAAAAACATGGGGTAAAATTGTTTGGTGTGAAGGGACCACATATCTCTATTGAGAGCTTATTTACACCCTTCATACAATTAATCCACATGCTTTAAATAAAATAATACAAATATTTTGATTAAATAAGGTTAAAAACTTACGATATTATAGGATAATATTATTTTCCTTTAACTCCCTTTCTTTTTTAGGGTTAAAGTTATGACTTTTTTGGAACTTAGGCCTTAATAAATGGTGCAATTGTAACAATAACCTTAAAATCAATCTTTAATTCGAAAAAAGATACTACCAATAGCACCTTTTTTTCTTTTTTCTTTTTTTTTCTCTTTTTTTTTTTTTAAATTATAATATTTTAAAGTATTGATTGAAAAAAGTGTTAAACAAACCATTATTTAAAAATAGAGAAAAAGAGAAAATTAAATAGAGAAAAATTAAAAATGAGTAAATTTCTCTCTTCCTCTCTCTCTCTCTTCGTCTCTCATCTTATTTATAATATAATATTATATATATATATATATAAATTTAAAAAAAACTAATTAAATACTATTATTATTAAAGACATTGTTTCAAATACATTTCAATTTTAAGCTTGAAAAATGTATGTTAGATTTGGTGAAAATGTGAAAATGGGAAACACTTGGATTTAGGGTTTTATGGTTAATAGGTGTTGAGAGAACTAATACTAATATAAAAATTTATGAAAAAAATAGTACGCACTCTTGTAATACTATACTTTTCTATCTAAATATATTTTAGAAAAAAATGATTGCTAACTACGAAAATGTTTGATGAAGACCTAAAAATGAAAATGTCATAAAGTAAGAAAAAGTGTTACCCATATTCACATTTTCACCCATTTAGCACCATTTTTTGATTTGGATGGGTTTTTTTTTATTGCAATGATACTAGTTGTTAAGGCATTATTAATAACTTTATGGAATTTTAAGATCATAATTGCAAAATGTCATAATTTTCACCTCAAAATATAAAGAGTGTCATTGATATCATCATTTTTTAGTTTTTAAATTGATTTTGATGTGTTTAAAATCCCTTGGGGGTGTAACTCAATTTGCAAAGCATGTTATGTAAAATATTATGAGGTTTTTAGTTAACCCCCTTGATTAACCCATGTCCACACTAAGTTGTTACAATCAATAGTATTTATTAATTCAAGATTAATTTATGGTTTTTGTTAATAACTTTATGGAATTTTAAGATTATAGTTGCAAAAAGTCATCATTTTCACCTAAGAAAATAGCGAATATCATTGACAAGATCATTTTTTATTATTTTGAAATTTCTTTTAATGTTTTTAGTAACCCTTGAGGGTGTAGTTCAATTAACAAAACATGTTATATAAAATATTATGAAGTTTTTGATTCAACTCTCTCGATTAACCCATGTCCACATTAAAATATTGTGATACACCTAATGGTTGTAATAATAGTAGACATACAGAAAATCACTTTTATTGTTGATTCCATTATCTACTTTTAATCAAATATATGTATTTTAAAATTAATATTTTTTATTTTAAATTATGAAATTAGTAAGTAATATGAAGTTAATCCATGAATTTGTAATTTAAAATCATTTTTTCTTCTAAATTTATAAAAAACCAAATATTTAATTAAAGTTTAAGTCAATTTTAAATCTTTTATATCCATAAATTTTGGCATAAGCCTCTCTTGTCTTTATACGACATATCATATATGTGGTTGATTCCTTTCCATGTTTACTTTCGTCATTTAAAAGATACATGACTTTTTATCATCCCCCCATTCTAGATATAAAGGTGATCAAGTCAATAATAAGTATGGCCACCGTGGTGTTAGAAACTTGGGCTCTCGATGTGATGTCATTATATAATATTATATTAAAAATAATGAAAAATATTTACATTATTTTTTTAATATTAATTTAAAATTAAAAAATATAAATTATTTTATAATAAATTTAGATTTATATTAAATCACTAAATTTACCAAAATAAAAATAAAATATAAAAAAATAATGTAATTTAAATTTATGGTAATAAAAAATAATTCAATGCAATTTAAATTTATAGCAATAAAATCATTTAGTTTTTAAAGATTTATCAATCAAATAAAATAATTAAAGATGATTTACTGTGAAAAACATCTATTTATAAAAGAAATATTTAATAAATATTTTAGTCAATTTTACACTTTTATATCATTCAATTGTGACGATGACTTTTTTCTTCTTTATGTTACATATCTATGTTTAATTTTTTTGAATGTTTACTTCCCTTGTTTTAGAGATATATTATTTTTTATTATCCCCAAGTATATATATAAAGGTGATCAAGTCAATGTTAAGTATGGTAACCATGGTGTTGAAATCTGGGCATCTGATAAAGACTTGATGTTTCATAGAGAAAGGTGTGAAGCATTGTTTATGGGGGTAAAGGGACTCGTTACATTTCTGTATGGGGAGATGTCACATACATAACATTACATTAAAAATAATAAGAAATACTCACATTTTTTTTAAAATGCCAATTAACTTTAAAGTAAAAGAATACAAGTTAATTTTAGAGTAAATTTAGATTTGTATTAGATGACCGAGTTTACAAGGATAATGAATAAATCATTGCACTTTGAATTCACATCAATACAACTACTCAATTTCTATCAATCCAATGAAATAATCAAAGATGATGCATTGTGAGATAACAATAAGATTGTAGTGAAAATATTTCTTTACATCATTATAATTTTGATATAAAATTTAAAAAATTCAAATTTGCATTAATTCCCTGTTTTGAATTTTGTGGTAGAATATAGTGAAAAGTTTCTCTAATTTTCATCCTTGATAGAAATTGATTTATCCACAACTGTTAATTTATTTTTCACCATTGAATTTGAAGTTAATATTATGACCTAAAAAATGATCACCTAGCCATTTCCTATTAGGTTGACCAAAATACACCATGTAGTATGATTTTTTACACATTAAAACCTACTTTCACCTTAGGAAATAATTTAGAAAACCGTTTTCCCTAAAATTATTTCTGATAAAACCCATAAAAAATAATTACAAAAATTATTATTTATTATTTTATTCTTTCGAAATAATTATTAAATAATTATTTAATGATTATTTCTAAACCATTTTGATTAAATCATCTAGGAATAATTAAATAAATTATTATTTATTTATTATTCCATATTTATCTTTTATTTCTCTAATTTAGATAATATTATATCATTATTTAGTAATTATCTCTAACTCTTTGACCATATCTTCTTAAAGTAATTAATAAAGCATTTTTGTTTGTTAATTACTTTAACCATTTTATAAACCAACTCAATAAATCATTATTTTTGGGTTAGTTTACTAAATCAAGATATTTAACCATTTCAAATAATCAAAATATAATAAAATATTCCTAACAATTAGAACTTGATTTGATCTAATAAATTTTTTATTATCTTTTCTAGAACTAAATCTATCTTAACATTCTATTATAAATAGAGATGTTTTCTCCCCACTCTCTACACATGGTCATTTCATCGTCATCACTATTGCCTTATGACTCTTGAACTCCCCCTTGAATTCACACATCCATTTTCCATTTTGCTCATTGCAACCTTTTGGCAGAGAGAGAAAAGTCGCTAAAGTGCAAGGGAACAAAAGAACCTATCCTATGGAGGGGAATGCTAGATATCCATATCAGTGTTGCTAAAGTGCAAGGTTTTCTAACAAGTGTTTTGCATATCTGAAGAGAAATAGCAATTTTTCCATTTATCTTCATTGTTGTTAGGGCTATTTGTTACAAATAGCTAAATTGAGGGTTTTTGGTACATCTTCTAGACTTACAAACATTATTCTCATCACTGTCCTTGAAGGATAGAACAACACAGTAAAAACTAAATTACACAGTATAAAACATTCAACAATAATGCACAACTCTCACAAACCAACTCAACTTATTTCATTAACATAGAGATATATTTATACATGAGGAGAGGTATTGGGATTTTGTCAACTCCACAAATTTCTCAATCAATAATTCTATAATTCTCTCAAAAATCATCCACAAATATCTCACCTATCATTCCACTAATTTCTCCATAAATCTCTCACTAAAAACAACAACTTAAATAATTTAAAATTTGACAAATGATCCATGATTCCATCATTTCTCCCCCATAATGGTCATTTGGAAATATTCCAAGATCATCTCTGAATTTGCAGAACTTTTCCTTAGACAGTGCTTTGTTGAATATATCAGCTACTTGTTCATTTGTTCTGCAATACTCGATCAGATACAGTGTGACCGGTATCGGTACCATTTCCTTTGAGAGGGAGTCTGGTAAACCCTTCGTATTGAAGGAAGTGATGCATGTTCCAGGATTAAAGAAGAATCTTATCTCTGTGGCGATGTTAGAAGACAAGGGATATGATGTTGTCTTCAGTGAGGGAAAGGCTTTCCTACGCAGTAAGAAAACTGGAGAAACCCGGAAGATAGGGGTTCGAGTCAAGAAACCTTTATCAATTGCATGTAGATAGCTGCGCAACAATGGCATGCAAGGTAGAAGGAGTGGTGAGCCGGGATGATGGCGAGCTGTGGCACCAGAGATTGGGCCACCTTCACCATGGAGCTTTGAAGATACTGCAATAGATTTCTTACTAGGCTTCCTAAAGGCACTCTTGTGCAGTCAAACCAGTGCAAGGGGTGTACTTTGGGAAAATTTGTGAAAGCCACCTTTTCACGAGAAGGATAGTCGCGCCACGACGATCCTTGAGAGAATTCACACAGACGTGTGTGGACCTTTCTCAGTAGCTTCGACAACAAAGCACAAGTACTATGTGAACTTTGTTGATGATTTCTCTTGAAAGTGTTGGATCTTCTTCATGCAGAAGAAGAGTGAGACATACTCAAAGTTCTGTGAGTTCAAAGCACTAGTCGAGAAGGAATTGGGGAAGAAGGTGAAGGCTCTTAGGAGCGACAATGGTGGTGAATTCATCTTTGGTGAGTTAAAGGACTTCTGCAGTGCAGAAGGGATTCGAAGAGAGCTCATAGCTCCCCATAACCCACAGTAGAACAGGGTTGCTGAGCAGAAGAACAGAACGATCGTGGGTGTTGCACGGGCGATGTTGCATGATTAGGGCCTACCCCTTCACTTGTGGGAAGAGGCATGCAATACTGCAGTATATGTGCAGAATCGTTGTCCTCACAAAATACCAGGCATGAGTACACCCGAGGAGGCTTATTCTGGTAAGAGGCCTGATATTTCCCATTTGAGGATTTTTGGTTCTCTTGTTTACATGCATGTGACGAAGAATGACAGGAAGAAGTTGGAGCCCACCGCAGAGGTTGGGATATTTGTGGGGTAAACTGATACGCCCCACAACTATCGTGTGTATGTGCCAGACAGTCGTAGGACTGTTGTGCGATGGGATATCAAATTTCAGGAGGAGAAATCCATGAAGTGTTCGCTTGAGAGGGAGCCACACTTGCATGCAGATGAGGAGCTATTAGTTCCTAAGGATGAGCTTCAGGACGTGGATCAGCCACAAGATGAAGTTCATGGAGTGGAAGAAACCACTCATGCAGCGCAAACCATCAGAGGGCGAAATCGCACTACAGAAGCTGAGCGACTGGCTCAAGATGCAGAGAAGGTTGTAGGACCACCTACAGCACAACGTAAGCAAAGACAGTCACCTGATCGGTACACTGGATACATGGCTCTTGTGAGAAAATGTGTCATGACTGAGCCATCCTCTTTCGAGGAAGTTGTGGAGGAACCCGCATGGGTAGATTCCATGGTGGAAGAGTATGATTCGATTGTCAGAAACAGTGCATGGGAGATTGTCCCAAGACTGGAAGGGAAATCAGTGGTGGGTTCGAGATGGATCTGCAAAGTGAAGAAGGCAGCTGACAGGAGTGTGGAGAAGTACAAGGCAAGATTTGTTGCCCAAGGCTTCTCACAGAAAGAGGAGATCGATTATGAGGAGATCTTTGCACCTGTTGCAAGGTATCCTTCCATACGGATGCTTCTTGCTCTCTCAGCGCAGATGGGGTGCCACATCCATCAGATGGATGTGAAGACTGCATTCCTCAACGGAGTCATTGAGGAGGAGGTGTACATAGAGCAGCCCGAAGGTTTTGAGATCTTCAGTAGCGAGTCGCATGTGTGCAGGCTCAAGAGAGCGTTGTATGGGTTGAAACAAGCACCTCGTGCTTGGTACACACAGATAGACAATTATTTCACCAGACTTGGATTCTCTAAGAGTGAGGCAGATCCTAACCTATACCAGATTGTGGTGGAGGGTAAGTTGCTCATCATTGTACTTTATGTAGATGATTTGATTTTGACGGGAGATGAGCTGTTGATACTTTCATGCAAGGAGGATCTTGCTAGAGAGTTTGAGATGAAGGACTTGGGCCTCCTTCATTATTTCCTAGGATTGGAAATTTGGCATCGCAGTGATGGACTATTTGTTTCTCAGGGTAAGTATGCCCCCGAGATACTGGAGAAGTTCAACATGCATGGTTGCAAACCTATTGATACTCCTCTTCCTGGAGGTTGGAGGAAGGAGGATGCTACTTCAGCGAAGGTAGTGGATGCCACTGTTTATCGACAGTTGGTGGGGTCGCTTATGTATTTGGTCAATACATGACCTGATATATGATATGCTGTTAACCAGCTTTCACAAGTTATGGTTAAGCCAACCAAGCTCTTCTGGAAGGCAAGCAAGCATGTATTGCGTTATCTCAGAGGCACATCGGGATATGGATTGTGGTACAGACAGGAGGATGAGGTGAAGCTATTTGGCTTCACAGATGCAGATTGGGTAGGGAGCCCAACAACGACATCGGGTACCATCATATCAGAGATTGTGTGCAGCGGAGAATCATGTTACTTTCATATATTCCCACAGAGGATCGGGATGCTGATATCTTGACGAAGGCGCTCACCAGGAGCAAATTCGAATACCACAGAGGCAGGATAGCGGTTGCAGATAATCCATATCTTGTTGAGAGGGAGTGTTGAAAATGCAACAAGATGATGGAGCTTAGTGAAAAGAAGTCGCCTTCACTAAGTGGGCCCGCAGGCTATTTTTGGCGCAGTCTATTTTTAGACATATGGATCATGGTCTATGAGTTGCAAGATGCTATTTATGGATGATTGGTCATGTTGGTAAAAATAGATGGACCTCTATTTTTAGACATATGGGCGGAGTCTATTTTTAGACTGCCAGTCAAAAAATAGAACAGTCGAACATTATTAGCTCTTAATAATATTTGGACTATAAACATTATCTTATCCTCTTGCAGCACTTCAGTTCAAGCTACGGATGTGGCACATGCAACTACCAGAAGGAAATACACTTTTCCAATGGGTTAGTTGAGCTATTGCATGATGGACTTCAGTTAGAACTCAAGTGATTGAGTTTGGTGGAGTTGATTGAGGAGTTGATGGAGTTGTGTTCAGTTTGACTTAGTTGAACTAGTTGTATTTAGTCTAACTAACAAATACACTAGTGATGAGAGGTGTGAATTAATTATTAATTAATTCACTAATTATTAACTCATAAATCAACTAAAGAAAACATCAGTTAACTCAGTGCATGGACAGTCTAGCGGAGACAAGTGTTAGAGGTGGGTGAAAGGGTGAGGCTACTATCAGTTGTGACTATAGCTGTGCATGAGAATTGCACAATCATTGATTGAGATTGCCAATGACGATTGCGTATTACAAGCAAAGGGAATTCGAACTTGGATCTGATCTATTCTCAACTTGGATTGTGCAGTAGAGGCAAGCAAACAGTGGAGGAGATTTGAACCCATGGCTTGTTCATATTTGAGCTAGTTTGTGTGTAGCATGTGGAGATAGTACTGAGTACCTGTGAGGAGTATTGTACTATGTATTGTTACATGTTCTCTATCATTATAATATACAGATAGTTGGGGGTTTTCAGCTGTATGATTTCCCCATTACATACTGTGTTGATATGTGTGATTGATGTTTCAATGTGCGCATGCAATTGTTTTTTTAATTCCGCAAATTGATGATCAATGATAGAGGAGGTTATGTATTATGCATGCATTCCACAAATAGTGTATAATCAATATAATCTCTGTGAATAAGTATTATATTATTCAAATTTCTACATCTGCTTTGTCACTATTTTTGCTATGCACTTTTGTTGTCATGCATGCTTTTAATGATGTATTTTGGTATCAAAATCTATCCTTAAGATTGATTGAGAGAATTATCTCATTTCCCTCTCAAGGGAAGATGGTCTCTCCCTAGTATACACCAAGATAGTATGGTTTTGGTACCCTAGATGTACTCATCTCAGACATTGTATGCACATGTTAATCCATTCATATACTCTATCTAATTTACTGAAAATGTAATGAAAATTTTTCTTACTTACAAAAAAATTATTAGTTCTAATATTAATTTATAATTACACAAATATATAATATCTTTTAAGGGTGTTTCATGAACATTGGGTGGTCGCTACATCCATGGGAAAATCCAAGTAGATCAACCCGAAGGGATCTACCTGTCGATCAAACAAGAAAGGCCTAACCCCAAGGGCATCAAAGAGATTTTACCTTGTGACCTCCTAACCGGCAAAGTATTTAACAACGAGAACTCAAACAACTGAGCTAACCCTTGGGACTTACACAAAGATATAATATATGGATATAGTGAGTATAATATTTATTTATAATTAATATTATATACATAGTATCCACACACACACATTGACACACATATATAAATCAATATTATAATATATAAATTATAATATAATTATAATTATATAGCAAGAATATATTATAAATCCCCAAGGGTTAGCTCAAGTGGTCTAAGCCAAATCTGAAGTTATTTGCTATTGTTTCTAGTTATTACTGATCACATGTTCGAATCTATTTGGTTCCCTTGGGGCGAGGCCCAATAATCTAAACCAACGGTTTACCTAGTTTACCATCCACGAAATGTGGGGAAGTACTCTTGGTTTTCTTGTGCTTTCATTCCAAGCTAAAAAAAAGAGAACATACATTATAATTAACACACACACACACACATAAGTATATATTATTATAATATATAACAATTATTAATAGATATATATTATATTATATGGTTAACTAATTAGTATTAACTATATGATATAATATACACTTGAGTTGTAAATGGTTCTGATTGGAGTTTGAAGCAATCTTAGAAAGCTTAGTGTCTTTAATGTTATTTATCTTGTTTTTGGACAATGAATATCTAATTATAATCAGTTCTGGATCTGAAATTATGTGAGAATTTTCAATGATCATGATGGAAACCCTAAAGCCTTTTCTTGTGACCTTGTCTCTAGGGGATTTTCATCTTCAAGATTCTTCCCTTCGTTTCAAGCTCCCTCACTATGTTGTCATTGTTGCAGATCTATTAAACTATGAGGGTTTTTTTTTGTAGCAAAGTTCTCAACTCCTTCAAGGTGATGCCATTTCTTTAGATCACTTGATATTTTTAGTCTTTGTGAGGCCAGTATTAATGGGTACCCTTTTTTTGAAGGTGGATGCCATAAAATTTGACTCTACACTTGCAACTAGAATCCAAGGTCGAAAAGGAATCCCTTTCGTCTCAATGTGACTCTTGCATGGGGGTAGGAAGCTTAAGGAAGGGCCTTTTCTCAAAGATTATGGCATAAGAAAAGATTCCTTAATCCTCTTATTCACAATACTAGACAAAGGAACCAAATAATAAGATGCACCCTTTTCCTCTCAACAATAATCCTTTAATGATTCTCTAAAGCAAGGTCTCTCACAACCAACTTCCAAAAATATATTAGAATCAGATTTCACTTGTAGAAAAAGTGAAATATATTCTAGAAATAGAGGTGGAAGAACCCCAATCCAATATTTTCAACTTATCTTATGAGAGGAATGCCATAATTTGTCATTTTAATGGGCTTTGTCCATAAACATTCATGTTGTAGGAATCAATGCACCAAAATTGGTCCTCGAATACATATCTATATTTCTATTTGAAGGGCTTCTTCATGGTTTTTTTCAGAAAATGATAGGACCATCAAAGGTTTTTTTATTAAGGACCCTGGTTTTGGGGCCACTCTTGGCTCTCCTTTTATTAATGGTTTCTTAAATTCAACCCTTTATCCATAAAAGCTCTAGCCATTCTAGTTTGGGTAAGACTTCCTAATATACCCATTCATTTGTTAACTCCATAGGTCCATGTCAAAATAGATCTTGCTAGGATCCTTCTCAATTAGAATGATGTAACCTTTTTGCAGCGAATGGATTGTGAAAACACAACGTTCTATCATAGGTCTTATCCATAGCCACTTAATATCCATAATGCTTACCCTTCTTGTAAAACACATTCTCATCCCCTTGATGCCAAGCAAAAAAAAAAAAATCAAGGATGGGAAAACATAAAAGGATATAAAATTCCTTAGCTCAAAAGCAAGATAACATGCAAAAACAAAAATCAAATGTAGCCAAACCTAGTTCTTCACCCTCAGCTCAACCCCCCACAATGCTGACTCATCTCATAGACTGTGATCTCTCATTCGCCATTTCCATCTCCCCACTATTGTCTAGATCCCTCAAAAGGAGAATAGAGAGATACAACCATGATCCTAGCTTCATCCACAAGCAGGTATAAACGTCTTCATGAATTAGATCACTCAGATAGTAATAAGGAAGCAAACACTATTTTAGATCCTCTAGAAATAGAAATGCCTCAAGGAAATGTAGTCATAGTCTCCATGCCATCTACTCCCAATAACTTCTCAAGATGGATTTCCATCCGCATGAGAAAAGGAAGAAAACACCTCCAAACAACTCAATAAGCAATTTTTGTCTCTTATTGTTGGTCTCCCCTTGAATGTGCTAGCAAATGGTTTTGTTCTATGTTTTTCATAGACTCTTCTCTACTTTTGCAAGTTCTTGACTCTCTACTTTACTACCTAGTTTCCAAAATGGCAGACCAAAGATAGTAATTTTGCTAATCTGATGTAAATATTTTCTATTGCAATACAGATACGACTTCAAAAAAAGAAGACAATATAATATAACACTTATATATAATATAAAATATCATATTAATATCATATTATGATTATATGCTAATATAAATGGTGGCCACTAAATTGGCAATATTGAAAAATAAAGGAAAAATTAAAAATTAAAAGGTAATAATGCTAAAATTAAAAGATTAAAAAAATTATAACAAGTGGAAAAAGCTTTTTCAATTATTTTTTTCTTTAAAGTTGGTAATTTTCTGAAGATTTTTTGACAGCATTATATACATTAATGTGTATCTGTATATATTAATTCTTTCTAATTGCATAATATCAATAACTAATATATGGGAGATAATATAATGAATGTATCAATTATTATAATAAGTTCGAAACCTAATTTATTTTTAATAATTATTCGTAAGAATTTGTTTTTCATAAGATCTAAATCTCCTTTTGCTTTATTTATGAGTAAATAATTATCTTTTAACAAAGTGTAGTTTGCCATTTTAAGTTTCACTATTCATTATGTTTTTTCTAACATCCTGGTAAGGACTAAGTTGCAATGCAACAATTGTTTATGTATATTTGTTTGTTTTTTAATAGAGTGAATGAGGTTCAAGTTGTGTTTTTTGTTTTTTTTGAACATGTATTTTCTATTTTTTTTAGATTATTTAAAAAATATGTTTTCTTATTCTTATTCTTATTCTTATAATATTGAAGTTTTAAAAAATCGTTTTATTTATAACATTGTTGGTTTTTCAAGTCCTTTTGTTTTTTCTTGTAAGATAACACCCATAAGGGATTTGAACCAGTGACATATCACAAGGAGTGCCTTAACAATTCACTTATTCACCATCAATTCAAAATCCCATGGGCACTCTTTTAATCATGGTTAAAAAATGTTGCAATTTTAAATTCATGAAAATAAATAAAATTTGAAAATATATTATGGATAACACCTTTTTTTCTTTGGAGGTTGATTTTAAGATTTCAATTGCAATAGTATCGATTATTAATGCCATTATTTCAAACAAGTTCTAATTTTAAACCCCTCCAAAATAGGGTAGTAATAGTAGCACTACTTCACTCAAAAGTTAATTTTAAAGATATGGTCAGAATGCGATTGATTTTTAAGGCCGTGGTTTTAAACAAGTTGTAATTTTTTTAATAAAAAAAAAAACTTTATTAATATGTAACGTACTCAATACCCTTTTATACTTTGGTGAGGGTATGAGACACTTCTTGGAACCACCCATTTTACTATAAATTTATTACTTTAGTACCATAGATTTTAATTCCTTTCCTATACATTTCTTACCCCTTACCATTGATTAATTAACATGCCATAGGGACTATAATTAAAGACTATATAATATAATGAAACCATTTGGTTATCATGACGCTATAAATTTAAAATGAGACTTACATTTGCAAATAGATGTAAGCAACTAGAAATTAATATAAGCTTGACATTAATAGTATTTATTTAATATAATCATAAGTAAGTCATGGACACTTATCTTTTTGAGAACTATCTACTAAATTGTTGTATAAGAAGGGCATTCGACACAATCACATGCTCCCTATTGCATCAATTTTAATTCCAAAAAAGACCACCCAAAAGCTAAGGCTATGAATCCACAAGAATGAATTTACCTATGAATAGATCTAACTTTCTTCACATAGCCCAATTTTCAAGTTCACAATTAATTTTCCACCTACAATAGTTCCATTGCACAAGTCTCTTTCCCCATTGACCTACACAACCCAAAGAATGATATCCACTCATCTACTTGGTAGTCCCTTAAGTTGTCCCACTTCCTTTTAGGGTTCCAATATGAGTTGGTAGGGAAATATCACTGATGGGATTCCAGGGATTCTCAATTGTAGTTAATTTAATTAATGCCATCCATCATCATTACATGCAAATTTTATTTCATTCATATTTATGAGTTGTAACTTGACATAATTCCTATAATAGTTTTATGTTTGCTTACTCTTAAAGAGAAGTCTCCCAAATATTCGTAGTATAATGATAACTCGTGCTAATTTCCCAATTAAATGGAAATTTGAACTCTCCCAACAATTCATAATTTGAATTCCCCTACCAAATGGTAATTCGAACATACCGATGATTTGAGATAGATTGGCCTTTTGAAAATAATTGTCATTCCAACCTATCCAATAATTCAACCTTCTTGATAATTCAAACTCTTCAATAATTTAAATTTTCCCATAATTCAATCTCCCTTTTAATGACCCAAAAAAACATGGGGTAAAATTGCATGGTGTGAAGGGGCCACATATCTCTATTGAGAGCTTATTTACACCATTCATACAATTAATCCACACGCTTAAAATAAAATAATATAAATATTTTGATTAAATAAAGTTAAAGACTTACTACTATACTATAATATTATTTTCCTTTAAACTCCCTTTCTTTTTTAGGGTTAATGTTATGACTTTTTGGGAACTTAGGCCTTAATAAATGGTGCAATTGTAACAATAACCTTAAAATCAATCTTTAATTCGAAAAAAGATACTACCAATAACACTTATTATTATTATTATTTTTAAATTTTAAATTATAATATTTTAAAATATATATTTGCAAAAAAAAAAGTGTTACAACAAAATCATCATTAAAAAATAGAAGAAAAGAAGAAAAATAAATAGAGTGAAATTACCCACCCCATATAATATATTATATATATATATATATATATATATATATATATAATATATATTATATATATATAATTATATATAAAAAAGCTTAAATTAAATACTATTGTTATTAAAGACATGGTTTCAAATACGTTTCAATTTTAAGCTTGAAAAATGTATGTTAGATTTGGTGAAAATGTGAAAATGGGAAACACTTTGGATTTAGGGTTTTATGGTTAATAGGTGTTGTGAGAACTAATATTAATATAAAAATTTATGAAAAAAATAGTACGTACTGTTGTAATACTATACTTTTGTATCTAAATATATTTTAGAAAAAAATGATTGCTAACTATGAAAATGTTTGATGAAGACCTAAAAAATGAAAATATCATAAAATAAGGAAAAGTGTTACCCATATTCACATTTTCACCCATTTAGCACCATTTTTTGATTTGGATGGTTTTTTTTTTTTGCAATGATACTAGTTGTTAAGGCATGATTAATAACTTTATGGAATTTTAAGATCATAATTGCAAAATGTCATAATTTTCACCTCAAAATATAAAGAGTGTCATTGATATCATCATTTTTTAGTTGTTAAATTGATTTTGATGTGTTTAAAATCCCTTGGGGGTGTAACTCAATTGGCAAAGCATATTATGTAAAATATTATGAGGTTTTTAGTTAACCCCCTTGATTAACCCATGTCCACACTAAGTTGTTACAATCAATATTATTTATTAATTCAAGATTAATTTATGGTTTTTGTTAATAACTTTATGGAATTTTAAGATTATAGTTGCAAAAAGTCATCATTTTCACCTAAGAAAATAGTGAATATCATTGACAAGATCATTTTTTTATTATTTTGAAATTGCTTTTAATGTTTTTAGCTTTGAGAGTGTAGTTCAATTAGCAAAGCATGTTATATAAAATATTATGAGGTTTTTTATTCAACTCTCTAGATTAACCCATGTCCACATTAAAAATATTGTGATACACCTCATAGTTGTAATGATAATAAACATACACAAAATCACCTTCATTGCTGATTCCATTCTATATTTTTAATAAAAATATGTATTTTTAAAATTAGAATTTTGATTTTAAATTATGAAATAGTAGTAATATGAAGTTAATCCATGAATTTGTAATTTAATATGAGTTTAATCCATAATTTGTAATTTAGTCAATTTTAAATATTTATATCTTTTAATATATATGTATTTTAAAATTAGAATTTTTGATTTTAAATTAGAATTAGTAAGGTAATATGAAGGTTAATCCATGAATTTGTAATTTAATATGAAGTTAATCCATGAATTTGTAATCTAAGTCAATTTTTTAAATATTTTATATCAATAAATTTTGGCATAAGCCTCTCCTGTCTGTATACGACATATCATATCTGTGGTTGATTCCTTTCAATGTTTACTTTCTTCATTTTAAAGACACATGACTTTTTATCATCCCCCACTTATAGATATAAAGGTGATCAAGTCACTATTAAGTATGGCCACCATGGTGTTGAAACTTGGGCTCTCGGTGTGATGTTTTAAAGCAAAAATGCAAGAATCATGGTTTATGATATATTTTAGTATGGAGATATGTTGTCATTTATATAATATTATATTAAAAATAATATCTATGAATGAAATAATTAGAGATGGTGAAAAAAACATTTATTATTTTACATTAGTATAATTGTTCAATTTCTATCAATCCAATGAAATAATCAAAGATGATGCATTGTGAGATAACAAAAAGATTGTAGTGAAAAGATTGCTTTACATCATTAGAATTTTGACATAAAATTTATATAATTCAAATTTACATATTTTTAATTCCCTGTTTTGAATTTTATGGTAGAAAATAGTGCAAATTTTCTCTAATTTGTGTCTTTGATAGAAATTGTTTTATCCACAAATGTTAATTTATTTTACTTTTGAATTTGAAGTTAATGTTATCACCTAAAAAATGAACACCTAGCCATTTCCTACTAGGTTGATCAAAATACACCACATAGTATGATTTTTTACACATTAAAACCCACTTTCACCTTAGGAAATAATTTAGAGAACCATTTTCCTAAATTTATTTCTGATTAAAACCCAAAAAACCCATAAGAATAATTAAAAAATTAATTTATTTTTTATTATTTTGAAATAATTATTTAATGATTATTATAAACCATTTTGATTAAATCATCTAGGAATAAATTAAATAAATTATTATTTACCTATTAATTTTTTTAATTTAATAATTAATATATTTATTTAAATATTATTTTTCAAAAACTGGCCATTTTAATATAGTCGTTACTTATAATATTTGTTTTTAATATATTAATAAATTAATATCATAATTCAAATATAGTTGTTACCTAGAAATTATGTCTCTACATTTCTCTCTATTTAAGCCTTTGCCATGGTCTCCCTCTTCATCTAATCCTAATGATGAACCACACTTGTTGGTTTGAAATGCGTCGGCCTAAAATTTCTCTTATGGGATTTCTACTGAAAGGCTTTGCTTAATTCATTATGGATCACAGAAGCTTGAATACATAAAATACAGTATTATTTATTTATTATTCCATATTTATCCTTTATTTCTCTAATTTAGATAATTATTAAATCATTATTTAGTATTTTTCTCTAACTCTTTGACCATATCTTTTTAAAGTAATTCATAAATCATTTTTATTTGTTAATTACTTTAACCATTTTCTAAATTAACTCAATAAATCATTATTGTTGAGTTAATTTACTAAATAAATATATTTAACCATTTCAAATAATCAAAATATAATAAAATATTCCTAACAGTTAGAACTTGATTTTTTCTAATAATGTTTTTATTATTTTTCTAGAACTAGATCTATCGTAACATTTTATTATAAATAGAGATGTTTTCTTCCCACTCTCTACACATGACCATTTTGCCGTCATCACTATTGTCTTATGACCATTGAACTCCCCCTTGAGTTCACACATCCATTTTCCATTTTGCTCATTGCAACCTTTTGATAGAGAGATAAAAGTTGCTAAAGTGCAAGGGAACAAAAGAACACATTCTACGGAGGGGGATGCTAGAGATCCATATCAGTGTTTCTCTCCATTAGGTGTAATTTGTTATAATCATCTTAATAATAAAAATCATTTCTTCCATTGGGTTTGCACTCTTCTATATAATGTTATTTGCTTTTCTATTTTGCATGTTTTTATTTTCAAGGTTTTCTAACAAGTGTTTTGCAAATCTGAAGAGAATTATAAAATTTTCAATTTATCTTCATTTTTGTTAGGGTTATTCGTCAAAAATAGCTAAAGTGATGGTTTTTGGTACATCTTCTAGACTTACAAACATTATTCTCATCACTATCCTCATCTCAACATCTTTTGCAATACACTCCACATTCTTCGTGAACTAGATACCACTCGTAGTGACCCTCCTTCTCTACTTGCAGATCCTGACCCCAATTTTTTGCCAACACATGAGGCTACTCAACCAACCATAGTTATTCCTCATCCTAATGTCGAAATAATATAAGATTTCGTTCTTACATGTCATCATCCATGGGATTGTTGTGGCCACCAACAACCCACATCCTTCTTTTTATTATAAAATAAGGGGGGACCCTTAGTTATTAAAATTCAAAGAATTTAGAGTAGCATTTAATTTTCTTTTTCGCAAATAAAGTTACCATCATAAGCTTAGAAAGCCACCTTGGAAACTTTTAGAATCTAAGTTTATGATAAAGTAAAAAATTACCCGACCAAGGGAAATCACATCGCAAGAAAATAGCGGGATGCCACCTCACAAACACAATCCCAATATTCATGAGGTAACGATAACGACCCAATATCGCATCGCATTCAACATAACTACTTAAAACACTTCAAGAAATCTGCCAATTTGCGATGCCGCCGATCGGAACATCGCATCTCGCAAGAAACAGGTCAAAAAAATTTTTTGTCATACATAATGATTCTGCGATATTACGATCTGCGATGTTGCGGTAGCATGATTCTGTGATCTGCGATTTTGCGATATTGCGATCTGCGATGTTGCGGTAGCATGATTCTACGATCTGCGATTTTGCGATATTGCGATCTGCAATGTTACGGTAACAAATCAAAAAATCGCTCCATCGCAAATATGTCGGGCCCGTTATCCAAGAAAAGTAGTTTCCCTAAGCTGACACATGGTTATGCGCTTTAAATGCTAATAAAAAGAGTTAGTTGTCAGTTATTAATAGAATATGGGTGCGTGCTCTTCAAAGAACATTTCACGTAAGGTGGTATATTTGGTATGTCTGCGGCATTTAAAACTTTCCCATCACCCTTCCTTGTCATTCAATTTCACCTCACTTGTGAATTGCAGCCACGGAGAGCAGAGCACTATACAACACAACACACAGGCCGAAATGGGAAAGAAAAGCAAAGCCCTGAGCTCCGAAGAAGAGAAAATGGCACCTTTGCACACAGACACGGCTTGTAATCGAGACGCAGGAATAGCTACGTGGGAAGGAATGTATAACATACTCGAAGATGAGAATCCCAGAGTAATGGAGGTTTCAGCTGTCGCAGGCTCACAAAGCTCTTCTGAAGCATCCCTCGCAAAGCTAGCTTGCTCATTCTTACATCGGATAGCAGCAAGACCAAGAATTCTCCCATACACGGACATGGTCAAATGGATATTGGATAACGCAGAAATAAAAAATAGATAGTTCAAGGTTCATGGTCAAGGACTCATTCGTTCATTCGTCACACAGGATTTAAAGCTCATGTATCATCTACCAGAACCACAGGCGATCTACAACAAACAGTTTGCAGAGAATTTCGCAAAAGAAAATCTGGACCTGGTAGAAACTAACAAAGATTGTTCTAGGAGAGATGAGCCACTCAAGAAAGATAAAGACTTTATGTACAGTACTGGCGCCCTTACCTCTCCATACTGCTTTGTTGCTGCCATGCTCTGTAGAATATTTGGAATGCCAGATATTAACAAATTCTCGTGGGAGTGGCTTCCATTATTGGATGCCGCCACAAATGCCACCATTATAGATTGGGCCAGAGTTTTATCTGATAACTTGGACATAGCCATTGGCAATTACCGGTCCAAAAGAGCTATGGCTCAGAGGATTTATCCTCCTTTTGACCTTTTTGCGTATATAATGGACGCAATATGCTATATTTCCAAGTTTCCTGTTATGGGTTGGAAGTGGATGACACAAGACCCTCTACCCATTCATGTATATCACAAAGAGTTGTGGGACTCTCAGTTCGTCCCATATTTTTACCAAATCTGTCATGGAGTTATGTTACCCTTGTATAGAATTTTGTATGATAAAGACCCTCCGAGATGCTCACCTAAAGCACAAGTGGACATCCTCACTGTCGCAAGATGGTTCGGGGAAGAAATGTTTACTTATGTCAGGGTTGTTGGAAGTTCGGTACCCCCTCATGTTCTGCCTGTATATGTACCTGATAAAATCTTAGCCCGAGAGATTGCCTACCAAACCTGTGGAGAAAGAGGCCTAACTAAAGAATTAAAAGACAAAAAGAAGGCTATCTGGCCACAGTTCCCTATAGTCTATGGGGCCTTCTCGCTATTTAATGTAGGTCACACCTTTGCAAAAGTAAAAAACATTAGGTGCTTACAGCTCTTCAAATTCACTGCAAGGCCATTTGACCCTTATGAGGTCGCCCAAAATTTTACAACAGCAGTCAAGATAAAAGTATTCTGCGGAGAAAAATATTTATTTGATGATTTATTTCAACAGAAAAACACATTGGAAGAAATTCTGCACACAACCCAACAGCAGCTACCCCCAGAAGAATTTCAAAGATTCAAAACATATAGGGAAAGAAGGCTGGCCAGTATCCCTTTAGAAAAGCTATGCCTAAAACCCCCGAGAGAACCGAATTCAAATGTCAGCCTCAGTGGAAGTTCCAGTACCAACGGATCTAAGTCTAAATCTGAAAAAGAAACATCTGAACACTCTAAAAGATCCGAAAATGAACTAAATAAGAACAAGGGGTAAGTGAATGATACTTCCCAGTCAGAAGAACTTCTACATCAGTAGATTATTTCCTCCCCACAAAGAAATCCTCCCCCTCTAGTCATCCAAGCACCACCAGTCACAACTGAACTAGATAAAGAATGGGAAACCTTCAATGACTTGATCAATCTTGAAGGACAGACCATGAAGACAAATGTTAGCGATGTACAGATAATAAAAGAAGTAGTCACAAGAATAGTCAGCGAAGCCTCAGATATGGAGCATATTCCTATTTCTCCATCCTCTGAGCTTGTACTAAAAGTAGAGGAAATTCCTCCCCTAGATGTATTTTACAGCCCACAACATAAAGCAGTAGTAAGGAAGCAGAGAAAGAAAAGGAAGCTGGAAAGCACTCTCTCTCAAAATACAGAACAATTGGACATCTTAAGGAAAGATCCCACAAGCAACCCCACAGAAAATCTCACCAAACTATCTCAGATCGCAGGAGCATACGCCTCCGCTACAATCGACAAAGAGTCTGAAGTACAACAACTGCTAAAAGAAAAGCAGTAGCAGATACAAGTATTACAACAAAAATTGCAACAAGCCCATGTCAATAACGAAGTGCAGAAACAACTTGAAAAGTTGCAACAGGACTTCCAACAGATGCAGTTAAGCTATCAGAAAGGTTTGGATGAGAAAGGAAAACAATTAGAGGATTTGAGAGAGATGCACAAGGACAACCCGAAGCTCAAGGAATTCATCACAGAGTCCATTGCCATGAATGAGAAATTACTACAGCAGCAAGAAGCGCTGGGCCACAAGATATCACAGTGGAGTCATTATTGCGAGATTAGTGATAAAATCACTAATCAAGTAATAGAATTGCAAAGTGACTACGATCTGATTGACAAACGGGTGACTGAGTATTTGGTATGGCAAGAGACAGAGGAGGGCAAAAGAACAGGTGCACCAAGGATTAATGAAAATCACAAGGAAATGCTCTTTAACAAATGGGACGAGCAAATCAGGGGAGCAGAGCAAGTAGCAGAAGGAGCAGCCACGATAGAAAGCAGACTTATTGGTTTTGTAAATGAGAATTTACACAGGGAAAATTTGATCGCAGAAACCATCCCGGGGTACTTACCAAATGCTCAACAGGTAGAAATAGATTGGAAATAGAGAGCTCAAGAAAAGGCTAAAGTAATCCAGAGGCTAAGTAAGTTAAACTGGGATTGTTACTAGACATGTTTAGTAAAACCCCATAGCCAATGGATGACTGTGAAGTGCATTATAAATGCAACCGAAAAGATGGTGCCAACTCTCATAGATTCTGTTTTCTCAGCCCAGTTGAAAGCGGAAGTCAACCACCAAAATCTCCTTAAACAAATGCGGCGTACATGTGATTTCAGAGATCAAGCATAAAAATAGTTTAATTTTAGTTTTAATTTCGTTTTATTTTCCTGAAAAAAGGATGGTCATTTAAACCGTATCCTTTATTTTTGTAATAATTTATTTTTAGAATTAGTTAGTAGTATTTAAACCCTTCTCATGAATTTAGAGAAGGGTCCAGAAATTTATCAAAAACTTGTCCTCAGAACATGCACTTTTGCACCCTCAGAGAAGGTTTTGGTGAATGAATGGAACAGGGTTTATTTGATATTTGCATTTGATATCTGCTACTGATGTTGCACTTCTGTACTCTTAGTGGATGTTAAATCAAGGAGAGATAAATCAATTGTCGCTTGAAGCTCATAAGTAGGACTAGTTATAAATGGTACTTTTATCTCTTAACCATTTCTGCTTATGCGTTAAAGCGATATTCAGTTTTCAGTTATTTATATGTTACAACATGAATGTCTGAGTTATCATTTGGCACTTTTGTACGATGATAACTATTTGTTTATGTTTAGTGTATGAATAGTTTTTTATGCGATAAGTTTTAACACCTGTTTCGTCTAACTTCTTATACGAAGTAGTTCATTTTTATCGAATTCTTTTCTTATGATAGCTGAATGATCTTTATTACCAGTTATTGTATGAATCTTTTTAGATCGCATAGAAGAAAGTTCACACCCCGGGTTAGCATAAATTTCGATCTTTTTCTGTTTATTAGAATACATAGCATAGCATTAGATTAGATATAAGTATTCCAGTCCGAACAAAAACACCCTTCTTTCACACACACATACACTGAATTGGGAAATTGGTCCCAGATCCCCAGTCGGACCCGCTATACCAAACGGATAAAGAGTTGTTGTCATGCGGAAAGAGTTATTTTTGTGGACAAATCTAACCTCCCTAGAAGCCTAAGACTTTCTAGTGACAAACAAGACAATTAACAGCAATCCTTCTCTAAACATGCATTATCATACGAGAAATCAATTGTTTTGCGATCCTACCTGAAGTCCAACGCTGTTGTAGTAGTCTAGCCTCGTCAATCCAGATGAGTTCCTCCTTCACTTCGAAACCTGCATGCACTAACAATCAAACGATTACATAACCCCTGAATATCTCATAAAACAAAACATATTCAACATATAGACCAAGGAGTATATGAAACAATTCATTAACAACAAATCATTGAGAAGAATGGACTTATTTGTATTAATAGGAAACAAAATAAACCATTACAGCCTGAGCCTTGGTGTTGTGCAAGTTCCTCCCAGGGTCCAGCAAGAGTTTTCCTTTACTTTGATAAGCTCACCCACTTCCAAATGAAACAAGAAAGGATAGGAATCTCTCCTCACAAGCTTCTACAAGGAAGTCCTAATTCCAGCACCATCTACCCTTTGGAATATTCATCTTTCAACCTCTCCTCCTCTGGCCCAATGCCTTTATTTATAATGCTCTAGAGGAAGTTAATCAGGTCCACCATCAATGGGATAAGCCCCGCTTTGGATGGGGTAGCTCCTCTCTTGATGGGATAAGTTCCTCTTTCATAGGGATACATGAACCATTTGGAGGCGCTCAATACACGTCAAACAAGCTTCTAGAATGCTCTAGAAGTGACCACAAGTAACTTTTTAAAGATGAAGCTCGCACCTTTTGACCTTTACAGCGGTACGCACCCATCCCTTTACACACAGAGCGTGCAAGGACGCAGGTATTGTGAACTTGGGATGCGTACACGCAGGTAAGGTAGAGAGAAACTGCGTACCCAGAGATAAACATGTTTTTTAATGACTT
>APFE031337706.1:0-29914 GCA_000404065.3 Pinus taeda
AAAAATTAAATTAAAAATCATAAAACTCAATCAATTCTTTAATTAAAAGATTAAATTAAAAATCATATTATCGTTGTTTCACTTTTCCATTATCTTTTAAAAAATTACAAATAAATAAAAAAGTCAAATGGAAAAAATGATTCGTTTCCTCGGTCGTGGACTATATTAGACAAAACTCCGTCGTCAGGCGCTCCAATCCTAGTTCTTGAATGTGTTAACAAATCCGATTTCAAAATATTCGAAAGCGTGATTCGCATCCCCTAAAAACTCCGTCGTCAGGCGCTCTAAATTCAATCCATCTCATCAAACTTGCTGTTCAGGTCTGCATGGACTTTAACAAATAGGTTTCCTCGTTCTGGAATGTGTTTATAACTTTATATAATAGAATGTGTTTATAACTCTAACAAATACGAATGTGCGCCTTATTTGAATGCACGGACCAACTCTTCCATCGTCAGCGCTCTAAATTCATCTGTGGCGCAGAAGTGGGTAGTTCGTCGTCAACGGTGGCGCAGAATTGGGTACTTTGTCGTCAACGTTGGCGCAGAAGGATTGGTGGATTGTTATCTAATATTGCCAGAAAAGTAATATTGTTGTACTCTATAAATTCCCGTAGCACACATATTGGACCAAGATGTTTTCTACAATGGATGCGCAGACCCAACAGCTGAGTAGTGCCATTCAGAAGCTCATATCCAATGGAACAAACAACCTGGAGGTGCAGGAAAGATATATCCTGCCTCCCCATGAACGCCTACAGGTGTCTCAGATCTCTTACTCTGAGAGCATCCCTGTGATAGACCTAAAAGACCTCGATGGCCCTAACAGAGCAACAGTAGTCCATCAAATCCGACTTGCATGCGAAGAGGATGGTTTCTTCCAGGTTTCTACCTCCCCTCAAATACTTAAACTTTTGGTTGAATGTGCAGACTATTGAGTCTATACATCTCTATTGGTATGCTGGTATTAATATAATATAGTTTCTGTGTCAAGTTTCATATCCGATTGACTAATTTTTTATTGATATCAGATAGTGAACCATGGCGTGCCAAAGAATGTCATGGAAAGCATGATGGGGATAGCCAAAGAGTTCTTCGAAATGCCCGTCGAAGACCGAGCATGTCTCTACTCAGAAGACATAAAGCAGCTAGCCCGGCTTTCTACCAGCTTCAATCTTAACAAAGACAAGGTTCTCAACTGGTTGGACTATCTCACTCACCCTTGTCATCCTCTAGAAGAAGTCATCGGCTCTTGGCCTGAAAAACCAGCAGCCTACAGGTAATCAGCAAACCTTTATCTGTTATAAAATATCTAAGACAGAACACTAGAAAAGATTCATCTTAACCCACCATGGAAAAGTTTAGCTGTTTTGACCTGAGTTTTGTTACAGAGAAATTGCGGGCAAGTACTCTGGTGAGCTGAGAGCACTGATATTAAGGTTGCTGGCTGCAATTTCAGAAGCTCTGGGGCTAGATTCCAATTACTTGAATAAAATTCTTGGAAAACATAGCCATATGATGAGTATAAATTATTATCCTCCATGCCCAAACCCAGATCTTACTATTGGTGCAGCAAGCCATTCAGATGCAAGTGCCATCACTGTGTTAATGCAAAGCGATAATGTCAGTGGCCTGCAAGTATTCAGAAATGGAAAGTGGGCTTCTGTAGAACCCATAGCTGACGCGTTTGTGGTCAATTTGGGAGATCAGCTGCAGGTGAGAAAGAATGCGCAGATCTATAAAGTTAAGTTATTTTCTCTCATTGTGCAAGAATTTGATACTAATCATTCAATTTGTGTTGTGTGTGATTTGAATTGTATTAGGTTGTGAGCAATGGGAAATTTAAGAGCGTGGATCATCGAGTAATAACGAATAAGCAGAGTGCACGCATATCAATTCCCACTTTTTATTCTCCTGGACACGATGCTTTTATTGCCCCTGCAACTAGCATGGTGGATGAACATCAGCCGGCTGTGTATAGAGGATACAAGTTTGAAGAGTTTGAAGGAGCTTTCTGGAACCAGGAATTAAAGGGAAAGGGTATACTGGATCGTTTCAAGATCTAATGAAAGATCTATTGAACACTCATTTATGTTGGTCTTTCATGTAGGCATCAAGAATTTGAATTCAATGAACCGAATAAATAATATATGTAATGCATGCATTGAATTAATAATTTAGGATTTATTAAGAAATGTATAAGTAATTGAGTTTTCAAAATACTTTTTTAATAATAATAAAGTTTTAGTTTTAAATAAAAGGTTTAAGTTTTAAATTATTTTATTTTTCTTATTTTTTTAAAATGCATTTTTATTTTATATTAAAAATAATTTATTTATTTTTTAATTTATATGGGTCTTGGATAGATGGTGATCAAATGTAATATATTTACCCAAACTCATGTAATTACAGAATATTATTATTTAACTGGTTGAAGTTTTGAATCAAGTAGTTATGGAATGACTTGTAACTACTATTGTGGGTTCCAAGAAATGATTGGAGTAGTGTGAGCAAGTTAAATGGTTTTCTTTCCTTCTAGTGGATGGGGGAAAAATAATTTAAGAAACATATAGTCACAACTCATGAAGTTTGGTACTTGGACTCATTTTATAAGCTCAACAAAAAGGCCCTAGTTGTAGCCGCCATTAATATTCCCCCTTTTTCATTGGTAGCCACGGCATGATGCTCTATACTCTTGTAGTTATTGCAGCAGCCATTAATATTCAACCTTTTTCCTTGGTAGCCACGCCATTATGCTCTATATTCTTGTAGATTTCATTGCTAAATACCTTCACAAAGAAAAGATGAGGGAAAGACAATCACTCTAAGCTTACTAGCTTGGCGATAGATACTCTTTGTTGGCCTCAATCACCTCTTCATAGTGGGTAGTAGCTTGGCGATAGATACTCTTCGCTGGCCTCAATCTCCTCTTCATAGTGGGTAAAGAAAGAGTTGTAAATCGCCACCAACCTTCCAAACCATGGACTATTGAAAGCCATTGTGTTTCTCTTGTCCGCAAGAGATTATCCAAATATATTATACTAATAGATAAGTAACTCCATTCTTTATGGAGAAGAATAAATTGTTTCTTTAGATTTTTCGAAAATATCATGTTGTTGCGTTTTGCATGGAAAAACTAAGCAATTATCATAGATTTCTGAATATATATATATAATAAAAAGAAAATATATTACTACATGTAGATAAAGATTGTTATTACCATATAGATTGTTGCAGCGTTAAAAGATAAGTAAGCTTTCTTGTCTTTATATGACATTGCATATGCCTTTTATGTAAGAAAAGATACGATGCATGCTCTTTTCTTGAAAATGGATTTCGTAGTCATTTTCGTGGAAGTGAATATAGATTAAAGAGGGTAATTTCTGAAATATTCTCATGGGCAAGAATACTTACAGCTTTTCCAGGGTATATCGGTGTTCAATGATGTGATTGATTATTGTGTCTCTTTAATGATGTTGATTCCTTATCTAATGTGATATTCATAACGTCAAGTATGTGATTAATTAATCTGGTTAACAGAATCATGAAATGGATGCAAGGTTCATCAGACAATTTATTAAATATACTACAATAGTACTACAACAATGGTTGTTAATGGTTATGCAACTTACTGTCTTCTATTGAAAGTTACTTTATGTACTAATGAACACTCTATCTAATGGTTAATGAGGAATTTGGAATAATGATATGGATAATTACTTGTGGGTAATTTGTGTAAAAAAAATTCTAACTCCCTGCATTTTTATGTGAGGTTACCAGGGTATGTTACAAGTGGTATCAGAGATAAAGGTTGCAACACTAACGCATTTGGGAATTTTTAAGTAGAAAGGAAATCGTGGTATGCTACTAGTGAGCATCAACTCAGGTATGAGTCTAACAACCTACATATTAATATATGCAGTACATTATTTTTGACATGATATGTGTGATTCATGTTTATAACTGCAAGGAGTAGTATGTTTGCTACAAAACTATGTTCATGACATTTGAATATTGATGAGGATAAAAGATAATAAAACCTTTGTCAAACTTATGAACAATCCTAAACACTCACTAAAGAAAGTGAAAATTAACTACCAACTTTTGCAAATATGGAAAAATTAATGATAGACTTAATGAACATGAAAGTTACATGCACTGCTTTTAATGAGTGAATGCATGAATGTAAATATGGGGGACATCCTTGAATAAGACAATAGAGTGTTTTAAAAGGACATTGGAAGAACCCCTTTAGATATTGAAAATAAACAATGAATCAAGTAGTGAGACTTGATTGTAATAACTAATTGTTGATTACGTTTTCTCATGGTTGCATTAAGATGGTTCGTAGTTGTGATTGGTTAGTGTTTCACGACTAACTAATAAAACTTATATGAATGAATTGAATTTGATTTAATTACTTGAATTGTAGTTACTTCATTTATCGGTCTGTTAATAACACTGTGGAAATTCGAAATGATTCAGAAAGTGAATACTTGTTAAATAATGCATATTTATGACTAACGTTGTTGATGGGATTAAGTAGTGGTAGCTTAGTGACCAAGTGAATACTTATAAATAATGCATATTTATGAATAACATTGCTGATGGGATTAAGTAGTGGCAGTTTAATGGCCACAAGAAAACCTGTGAAGGTAAAATCATATTACAACCATAAATGAGAAAGTATAATGTTATATGATATGCATAATTGTGTTACTTGGAAAATTAGAATGTATACAACATGTATGTTAGTTATGTTTTCTATCAATCTAGATATTATGGAACCATGTTGAGGGTTAGGTGTCAATGCATGGTGTACATGCATGTTTATTTTGTTAATGATAATGTTCATATGCTTCATTATGTAAATTGTTATGGGAAAGAGTGCTAAAGACAGAAATTTAACATGCTAGATAGTTGTGAAAGCCCAGAAGGCCTTGGGTTGATGGTGGTTGCCTGTTCGGAGGGGTTAATGGCACTTTGATGCCCAAAATTCCTCTCGGTAGAGATAAATGATCTCAGTAAGGGAAAAAAGTTGGCGAAGATGGTGGAGAGCGTAAAAATCCTGTTAGGCCCCTATAATACTAGTGATTCCACCATTAGTATTGTCAATGTATCCCTTATTTTTATTATTGTGCCCTTATTGTCCCCATATTTTTATTAGTATGCCCCATAGAAACCCACTATTGTTATTTTTGTGCCTTTATGTTATTACTGTTATGTCAGCTTGATTATATTGTGACCCCTTAGACTCTTATATATTGAAGGGAGGTTTAGTCATTTGTATCATCCATGAATTTTTCATTTGTGTAATGTAAAGGAGGTTGCCCCCACGAAGAGGCTGATTTATAAGGTGTTGATCTATATTTTCTATCTTTTTGTGAGCTAGTTTCCTAACATTTGGTATGAGAGCTTTGGATTCTAGGGATTCACTGCTCCAAACAGGTCATCATGGAATTTTCATTATAACTTTGTTTCTACGATGTTTTAGAAGATAAAAAAACCCCATTTGAGCCACAAGCACTCTAAACTTCAGGTGCGAATTTTAGAGCTTGTCTCACTATATTTACGGAGATATGATCTCAGGAAGTTAGGGTTTTTGCAGGCTCCCGAATTACATTCCAAACAAATGACCTAGGGAAACTTGTCATAACTTTTGTTTTGAGCATCAGATTGAAATTTCGTAAGAATTTTCAGAAATAGGACGGCCTGTAGTTTTCTGTGTATGAGTTTCAATTACTAAGATCGAAACAGTGACATGTTGTACATCGTACAAGTTCACTCTACTGAACTAGTCTATAATTAGGTCACCGTGGGAGATTTGGCATAACTATTCCTTGGATAATCTAACCTTGATCAGACTTGCGAGGTTAGAAATAGGACTCAAAGGGACACCACAGGACAAGATTTCAGATATTCGAGATCCATAGTTGCAGATATAAAACAGATTCAATATCAAGCTCTTACAAAGTGAAAAAAAGATGTGTAGTTTTTTTTTAATTTTTGCATAAGATTGGTTTGAAAAATTGGTTTCAAGGAATTTAAGCTATAGGCGGACATGTAGAGAATCCTTAACTGCTCTCCTTCCCCGAGTGAAAACCTTCCACCTCTCTATATCAAACATTTGAAGTATACTCTGCTACCTTGCCCTTGGAAAATCTCCTTTACTGAGTTCATCTAGCCCTACTTCCTTATCTCTTGATTCCATAGCCCAATGGTCTGAACAACATCGATTTACCTATTTTTTTAAAGAGATCCCACCACCCAATCTAAAACAAATGAAAACCCCTTAAGCAATCCATAACTAGCCTAAAATCCCAACAAACAAAGCTAAATCATATAGAGAGAGCCCTCTCTGAGCCTAGTTTGGCTAGAACCTATGCTCCAAAGTCAGTTAGTAGTTACCTCGACCATTTTCTTTGTTCCAATAAATTCTAGAGAAAATACTGAGAGATAACATAGTGGTGACCATACTGGGGACTTCGATCCTCAAGTCCTAACATAGCTTTAAGAAATTTTACATCTATATTTTGAGCCACTTAAAGTGATTTATTAGAAGTTATTTTGCAAGATCTCACAAAAGCAATTAAAAATTTTGAAATTATGGCTTCTAGGAAGACTCATTTTACTATGGCTAATGCAGACCCAAACCGTGCCCTAGCAGTTGGTAATCCTAACCTAATTTCAAGGAAATCCAAAAAAGAAGAAACTCAGGTTGTTTACATACCATTAGTTAAAGCTAATTCATGTCCTGATGAGTGGTTATTTTTTGAAGAACTTCCCTTTGATGTGCCATTTGACTTATCATTATTTAGAACAAAATCTAAAACTGCAATAGATGAAACTATTCTAGACCCTGATTTTGTTGTTGATCTTGAAGTTCAACAGGCAAATCAATCAATAGATGAATACATTTTGAGAACTCCTCAATCATCCATTAATACTGTTGCCACCCCTGAGCTTTCTGAACAATTGTCTTTTAGTTTGAGTTCACCATTTTTTCCTTGAACTCCTAGAATAATACCTTCAAAAGTACATTCATCCCCACCATTTATACCTACACTTCCACACCAACCTATAAGTACCAATTCATGATCATCTAGTTCACATGCATTAGTTTCAAGCCATTATTCAACCACCTCAACTTTACTCCCCAGTCAAACCACAATCACAACAATGGGAAACAGATATGCTCCTCTTGTCCTAAATACCCAACTTCATTCCATGCCTGTAGATTATCAGATATATTTTCTTGTTTGATGCTACTGGTCATTACACTGCCCATCAACACGTAAACAAGATGTCAGAATTTTTTGAATTACATAAAATAGATGAGGCAGACGTCCAAATGAGACTCTTTGCCCAAACCTTAACTGGTGATGTAGAGAAATGGTTCAAAGCCTTTCCTGCCAACCATATTGCAGTCCTAGCAAAATTTCGAAGGTTATTCATAAATAGGTGGGAAAGAAAAAAGAAGCCCTTAGAGATAATTTCTGAATATGACAATATTAGGAGAAATCCCAACGAGTCAATTCAGGACTATTGTACCAGGTTTAATAATATCTATAATGCAATTCCAGCTAACTTTAAGCCCCCACTTGACTTAGCGTTGATTAAGTTCCCTGATGGTTTTGATGCTGATATGTCATACCAGCTCAGGGAGAGAAATTCTGAAACCTTTGAGCAAATGCAGAGTAATGTTGTCAGTGTAGAAGCCAACTTGTTAGCGAGGAAATCACGAATGAGGAATGAAAAGAAAGTTCCATTTAAAGAAGAAGCTTCAACTTCAGATGGAAAAGTATATGTTTTAGCTAAAAGTTTAGAGAGAATCATGGATAGATTAGATATCATGTATAGGAAAAATCAATGGGAAAATCAACAGCAAAAACCTCCAATAAGAAACTAATCTCATAATCACCATATGAGTGACCTCAGTTGAAGATTTATTAAACAAAAGGTATTATAGACTCAGGTGCTGGTGTGTGTTATGTGTTGTTGAAACAACGGATCGATTAGATTGCCAATACACAGACATTTTGAATGGAAAGACAACAGAGAAATACAGTAAGCAATACTAGACAAAAACAATTTTTAATAAGGAGTTCACCTATTCTCTAGGGCTACGTCTCCAGTCTAGCTTCAGTGGTGGCCTTGTTTTATTGTGTCTTTCAGCAAAATATTTACAATGAAAGGACTCAATATGAGTTCTCCTGACAACAGATTTTGCTTGGAAGGGTGGTTCTTGGATTCCCCAAGCCACTCAGAGTTCACAGACTCCCTTTCTTCCTGCCAGCTTTATGACCTTTGGTCTACAGTGTTAAGAGCCAACTGTGATGCTCAATCCAGACAGATTCTTCTATGGGAAGGCTTGATTCTTCAAGCTCTTTGGTGCTTGATGTTGCCTATGGTCAGCTTGGCCCTCTGTCTCCTCTGCTTGGCTTTACTGCTCTCTGTGCTTAGTCCTCCTCTCAGGGTTCGCTGTTCACTGTCTCTCTTGGTTGCCTGGACTCTTCGATCTGAATATCTCTTCTGATCTCTCGTTCACTGTCTCTGCTCATGGCTTTAGCCATTCAACCTCCGTGTTTGTTCGTTTCTTCTCCTTCCTGCATCGATTTGCCAGTCGCCTATGTGCTTCGAATTCCCTATTCAGTGTCAGCATAATGCTCACGAAGTAGCCACGTGTCTCCATCGGAACTGTGCCAACCCGCTTGTCGATTCGTTGCTTTCTCCTCCATGGCGGTCAACGGATTCCAAATCCTCTTAAATCGCGACTTGATCACCTGTCAAGTCTACTCTGTCTATCGGCCGCAATCTCAGCTATCGAATCTGGGCTCCTCCAGATCCAACGTCATTCGCACGTCGAGCGCGGTTGACTTGCTCGACCGATAACGCACGATTGTGGCGGTTTTTCTCTCTCCTCCACTGCCACGTGTCGATCGCTGATTGTGATCGCTCCGCTTTCTCCAAACCACTTATCGTTCAAGGGTGTCCTGATCAAACCACAGGTTTCTAGGCCATGGGTCCCACCGTCGTATGTTGGCGCTTTTTACCTTTTTCTGCCCGCAATCCCCTAGCTCCCAACGTGACCAAGCACTTAAGCTCTACCATTTCAGCCCTGTTTGCCCAGCGATGCGGCGCTTCGAAAACCACCTCCTTTTCCTGATCCGAGGCTCCCAAGGGCTATTTTGACTTCCTGCAGAGTCTCCATGGGCCTCGGTCAGCGCGCTTTGACCGAGGTCCTCGTCGTTCCACACCGGCTGCCATGGCCACTAGTTCAGGGTGTTTTCGACTGTTGTTTGGAATCTTCAAGGATTTGTTCGACCTATTTTAGTCACGGTTCTTATGACAGTTGTTTATGGCTCTGATTTGGATCACAACCTCCCAACTGAAAAGCTTTCGGACCACCAAAAGTTGGTTTTCTTCAAGCATCGACTAAGTGAGGAAACTGTTGTTCACTTGTCGAATCTCAATCCACTTCGCACTGCTCGGCTTCGAACCTTTCAGCCCAATTCTGAGGTATTCCACCTGTCCACTGTGTGTTGTCCTTACCTTCCTATCCAGCACTGTATCTTCCTGCAACTCATTAAGATATTCCGGTAGTAGGTCATAAACAGAAGGAAATTGACTCTGCTCTTCAAGGTCCTCAGACATTGAAGGTTCAAACAATCTCAAGCAATCCGCGTTCACGGCTGAGTAGATGTGCATGTAAGCTGACAGATCAAGGTGAAAAGCATTCTCACCAATCCTCTCAAGTATCTTGAAGGGTCCATACCTGATAGGTTTTAGCTTTTTACCTTCACCTTGAATCTTGTCCTTGCTGATATATAGCCAGACTTGGTCTCCAACTTGAAAAATATGCTCCATATGATGCTTATCATGCCTAGCCTTGTACTTGGCCTGGTTCCTTTCCAGTTGTTCCTGTACTACCTGGTGGATCTCCTGGATCTATTCAATGAACCTAGTTGCCTTGTCCACATCATTATGTCCATGAACCATGGTATCTTTACCAAAGACAAAATCCAAAGGAGACCTTGGTATGAAACCAAAGCAAGTCTCAAAAGTAGATCTCTGTGTAGAAGAGTGTTTGGCTCTATTGTAAGCATGTTGAACATAACACAAATGCTCATCCCAAAGCTTAGGATGTTTGCTGCAATATCCTCTCAGTAACTAAATCACTGTCATGTTAACTACTTCTGTCTAGCCATCCGTTTGTGGATGAAAAGCTACGCTTTTCCTTAATTTGGTGTCCATTAGTTCCCACAGACTTGACCAAAACTTCCCCACAAATTGGGTGTTTCGATTAGATATAATGGAAGTGGGTAATCCAAAATGAACCCATACATATTCAAAGAACAATTTTGCAGTTTGTTCAGCTATAATCTGTTTACTACAAGCTACCAAAATACACATTTTGCTAAACCTATCCACAACAACATATAGATAGTCATGACCTTTCCTAGATTTAGGCAGTCCCCCAACAAAATCCATGGAAATGCTTTCCCAAGGGTGAGAAGGAACTGGCAAAGGAGTGTACAAGCCTAGTTTCCTATTATTGGGCTTGCTTTTAGCACACATAGCACACCCCTTTACATATTTAGAAACTGTATCATTCATTTTCGGCCAATAGCAGAACCTTTGCACCTGTGCAACTGTTTTACTTATTCCAAAGTGACCTGATATCAGAGAAGTGTGTGCTTCCGTAATTATCTTTACTCTCTCAGTTTGTGGAATGCAGAGTTTCCCACAATGATATAAGAGTCGGTCCTTCACATGATAGTCCAATTCTTCTACTCTTTTGCCTTGACTCAAAATTGCATATACATCTTTAAAGTCCATGTCCTGAGCATACTATTCTATGTAGCTTTCATGCAGCACAGAATTATGCTTAAGTATGGTAGATGCATTTATAATGGGTCTAAATAACATATCTGCAACCTTGTTATGTATGCTCGTTTTATATCTGATGACTAAATGGAACTGTTGTAGAAAACCCATCCATCTATAATGTCTTGATTTTTGCAGCTTAGTTTGGGAGTGTAGATATTGAAGTGGTTGATGATCAGTGTGTATTAATGTCTCTTCGCCCATGTTTCCACTTTTTCACACTCTGAACTAACACATACAATTCTTTATCATAGGTAAGATAGTTAACCACTGCAGGATTAAAAGTCTCAGAATGATAACATATGGGTTTACCGTGCTGTGTCAACACTGCTCCCATGGTATAGTCACTAGCATTAGTTTGGATCTCGAATGGCCTTCGTAGATCTAGCAGTGCTAGTACAGGTGTTGCACTAATTTTTTCTTTCAAGGTGTTGAAGGCTTTCTAATATTTGCCTCCCCCTTGAAACACCTTGTTCAATCCTGTCAAAGCATGTAAGGGAGCTGCAATTGAGGAAATATTTGAAATGAATTTCCTCCAATATTGTGCTGCTCCTAAGAAGCTTCTTACTTCTGTAGCAGACTTGGGTTTAGGGAATTTTATAATGACTGCCACTGTAGAGGGATCTATTTTCAATTCACCTCAACCTACTATATGACCCAAATAATTTAGAGAGGTTTTTCCAAATTCACATTTAGAGAGTTAACATAATTTTTTTCTCTTTTCAAAACATCTAATGTCTGCTTAACATGCTTTAAATGTTCTTTCGAGGTTTTACTGAAAATCAGAATGTCATCCAGATACACAATATCAAAATCATCAAGAAAAGGTTTGAGTACAGAATTCGTTAATCTCATGAAAGTAGCAGGGGCATTGGTCAAGCCAAAAGGCATAACCAACCATTCATACAATCCTTGCTTTGTTTTGAAAGCAGTCTTCCATGTATGTTGCTCTGCAACTCTGACCTGATGGTATCCACTATGCAAATCCAGCTTGGTGAAATAAACAGCTTCCTTCAATTGATCTAAAAGATCATCTATGCGAGGAAGGGGATAATGGTTTTTGATTGTTATCTTATTTAGTGCTCAGTAATCAATGCACATTCTCCACGAGCCATCTTTCTTTCTCACCAAAACAATTGGTGACCCACATGGTGATGTGCTAGACCTGATGAACCCTTTCTCCAGCAACTCCTGCAGCTGCTTCTTGATTTCAACATTCTCTAAAGCAGATAACCTGTACATCCCAATGTTAGGCAAAGGAACATCTTGCTGCAAAATAATATCATGTACTATTCCCTTTTTGGGTGTCAAACCTTGGGGCTCTTGAAACAGGACATCATACTCTGAAACAATCTTTTCTATATCATCTTGCTGATCAGAATTACAGCCCTCAAATACATTGGTCTTATAAGTTTTCCTTTCCTTTACAACCATTAGTAAGAACTGTTTGCATGAATTTATCATTCTTTTCATCTGTCCAAAGTTTATGAGAGTATAATTATTCTTGAGCTTATGAGCTCTTACAAAGTATTTGATTCCATGTTTAACAGGTAGATACTTGTTCTCAGCTCTATAGAAAATAACTTTTCTATCATACAAGTAAGGACTTCCTAAAATAATTCCACATATATCCAAAGGAATTACATCTAACTCAACCTCATTTACAAATGCTGACCCAAAAGAAAACTTGAGTTTGCACTGTCTAGTCATTTGTAGTTGTGCTTTATTATTCAACCATCCTAATGGGTATGGTGTCTTATGAGGTGTAGTTGTTAATCCCAATTTCTTTACAATTGCTTCAGAAATTAGCTTTACTTGTGAGCCACTATCAAACAAAGTATAAGTAATGGGTAAGTACAAGAAAGGTTGTAGAAGCATCAAGTTGATGGCACAAAAGCACTTATGTCATATTTCAATACATCTCTCAATGTGCATGAGTAGTAGAAAAATAGGGAACAATGGTTTGCAAGTTGATTTAATTAACTTCCCCTCAGTCATTTCACGCCTTTATTTACTAATTTCCCCCATTCACAAGTAAAGTTCTAGTACTCAAAACCTTTAAGTCAAAGAGGCTCACAGCATTTCTCTGACTTCTGGAGGGACCAAACTCTCGGCTCAATGAATTAAGGACATAAAGTGTTAAAATCCCCTACAAACAATTCATTCCCCTTCATTTCCCCTCATTAGCCTAACAAAATCGCTTTTCGTGAGGTTAAAATCCATTTACCTAGGAAAAGTTAAAACCCCCCATGTAATTCTATTTCATTCAAAAAACCCACAAAAACATTTTATCCTAAGTATAAAGTGTATGCACAAACATTACCTTTTTACTTAGGGGTACACCCATTCCCGCACATTCATTTCATATTAACATGCTAACCTAATTATAGAAACCCCCATATAACTTTTCCCGTATATCAATTAAATCCTTTATATAAATAACCCAACCCCTAGTTTAGTTATAAACTATATGTTTTACCCCATATCCCGATTAATATATTACACCCATCATTTAACCCCACCGGATCACCTAATCATGTCATTAAGCAGCGCCTGATATGCTAATCCAATAATTAAGTCCTAAACTAATCCCATACCACTGAAGATTAAAGCCATGGGCTCCCCCAAAAGCTTTTGATTTATTGCCCATGCAATTCCCTCACCCGAATCCCATCCGATCAACACCCCCCTCATCCGACGGTCCATAGCGATATCAGCCATGCTCGATGACTGACCTTTGCCCACCCAATAAGGTTGTTTTCCCCGACCCCCTGACTGCTACGTGTCAAACGATGGAGCAGATCAAGTTTCCGCTCCTAAATACTGCATTCCTCGCTAAAGCAGTGCGACCCCCTGTAAAACCACCTCCCCGCCAACCCAATAAACTGCCAATCATTCATAAAAATGAAATTTCCACCAAAAGTGATTGTTGCTCCACAAAGAGGCTGCGAAGCCCTATTTTGTCTCTTTCGCTCATTTTCCTTGTAAAACCTCAGCGAACCAGTGTGATACATGCAAACCTGAAAACTACCAACAGACCCCATTTAAAGTCCTAAAGATGTTGCAAAAACTCCAATCAACCTCTCGATCTGTACTAAACCCATTCAAACCTCTATAGTGGCCGAGACACCAAGTTGAAGTCAAATCACCTAAACTCCATATGTCTGTGAATAAGATGGACAGACGACCCTTTCAATTTGAAAGCGTTCAGTTTGTGAAGTGATTTAATTAACTACAAATTAATTAAAAATCGCTTTAAATTCAAAAACTTGTGACCAAACCCTTTTGAAAACTTCTTGTTTCTTTCAAAACCTATGTCAAAACCTCTAAAAGTCAAATTCAAAACGAGAAGAAATGAATTATGAAACCAAGGAAAATGAAATATACAGAAGAACGTTGACAATCAAATTATGTGATGCTGAATGAATAAGAGATTAAAAGCCATGATGGAAATTGACTGATTTACAGTAAGAAAAATGCAGTAAAAGTGTACAAACAAAACAACCAGGTGAGAACATGAAGAAATTTCAGCAAGGTCAAAGAGTATCAGTGTCAAAGAGTATCAAACGAAAGACAAAGGTAAATGAAGATTCTAGCGTAAGAAAGCAAAACAACAAGGGAGCATAAAGGGCTTAAATTCATAAAAGCTAGCAATACCAAAATAAAAGGGACAACATGAAACAGTTCATTAGCTGTCTCTATCTTCCCATAACGACAACATTTTATTTCCTAGAATAAATCTCAATTTAGTTTGAGATGTTTTGTAAAAAAACTATGTATAAATACTTCACAATTAGAAGTATGTAGGGTTGACACTATTGTACATTTATGTAGGCTTTTTGATCTAGAAGAACAAAAGGCTATTGTACCAATTGAAGAGCCAACAAGATGGACTAATCAAAAAATATCAAATTGTGCCAGGGATTCATGTGTTGAGCGTATTCCAAAAAACTATTTTTCTTGTATCTTTGTCAATTTATCAAAGTTATTCACAGCCTTATATATATCTCAATCTAAATTCTTTAACTTGGAAACGTATTTCAGAAATTGTTTAAAGCACACTCTATGTTAATAGTTAAGCATTTGAATGTTTTATTTTCATAGTTAAATTAAAGAATCCTTGATATCTCTTTAGTTTAAGTTGAATCACCAAGTAATCCAGATTGAAGGATCCTTAGTTGCCCTTCGATTTTAGTTGCATCTTCCTTCCTCATTAATTATCTAGGTTTGAGAATCCTTAACTACTCTCTTCCCTCGAGTGAAAACCTTCCACCTCTCTGTCTCAAACATTTGAAATACACTCTGCTACCTTTCCCTTGGAACATCTCCTTTATTGAGTTCATCCAACCCTGCTTCCTTATCTCTTAACTCCATAGCCCAATGGTCTGAAAGGCATCGATTTTCCTATCTGTTTAAAGAGATCCCACCACCCAATCTCAAACAAACCAAAACTCCTTAAGCAATCCATAACTAGCCTAAAATCCCAGCAAACAAAGCTAAATCATATAGAGAGAGCCCACTCTGAGCCTAGGTTGGCTAGAACCTATGCTCCAAAGTTAGTTAGTAGTTACCTCAGCCATTTTATTTCTTCCAATAACTTCCAGAGAAACTATTGAGTGATAACACTAGGTATAAATGGTGCTATGTACATGATGGATATGTGGTATTGTGTACATATTGTACTATGTGCATGATGGATATGTGGTGTTGTGTGCATATGGTACTATGCAGACGTTGGATATGCAGTGATGTGTACAGATGATGCCATGTATGTGTTGGATATGTAGTACTATGTACAAGTGGCATTGCGTGCATGTGGTACATTGGTACTATGTACATATGGTTTGGTGTGCATGATTGTACAAGATGTGTCATGTGTATGTGGTGTTGTGTACATATTGTACAAGTGGCAGTGTATGCATGTGGTGTTATGTACATGTGATGCATGTGGCGTTGTGTACATGCTGTATTGTGTATGTATTGTATAGTGGTGTAGTGTACATGTGGCGTTGTGTAGGTGGTGCCATGTACATGTGATGTTGTGCACACATTGTGTAAGTGGTGTGGTGTACCGATGGTACTGTATACATGTTGTACATATGGTACTGGTGTATGTGTGGTATTGTGTGCATGTCATCAATGTTTTGTTATGGTCATACAATATTATGTATGTGCATCATGTAGTAATGGAATTGCAGCATGTGTACTCGTTGTGTTGTACTCTATGTAGATACATGTATTGGGTGGTATTGCACATCGAGTATAGATGGATGCATTGTATTGTATATACTGGGTGTAGGTGTATGTGTTGTATGTCAGGTGTAGATGCATGTATTTCATGGTGTGGTATGTTGTGTGGTTGTATGTTTGTGGTGCACACTATGTGTCTATGCACATGGTTAAGGAGAAGGCATTGGGTATTTTTCGGGTGTAGCAACTGATCCGAAGTGTGTACGGAATAAAGATGAAGGTAGAAGCTAAGGATTGATGAAAGGATAAGTATTGGTATTGTATTTTGGTTTTAGTATGCATGTGATTTATGATTATGGTCTATGATGATTACATGTGATCTATGATTCTTATTTATGATGGTTACATGTCATTTATGATTTTGGTCGTTATGTTTTGAGGTAACCTAATGTGATATTTATATACATGTTGATTTGGTCAAATATTCTAGTTCGACTTATTGTGATAGGAAGCGAACATGATTGCAAATGTACCTTACTAATGAACTACCAATGAGGTATGATGTGAAATTATTTTAATTTATTTTAAAATTGATGGAAGTTATGTGCATAGTACAAGAATCATGAACATGCCCGATTGGGTAGTTGAAATAAGCTACAAGAATTAGCAGTTGATATGGTGGTTTGGTGGTTTCTTATCGTGGTTTGGTAGTTTCTTTATGATGCTTTAATATATGATTTATGTTGGTTTAGTATATGCTTTATGGTGATTGATATATGCTTTATGATGGTTGATATATGCGTTACGATGATTTGATATATGCTTTATGTTGGTTGATACATGCTATATGATGTTTTGATATATGCCTTATGATGTTTTGATAGATGCTATATGATGATTAGTGTATGATTGATATATATTCGGTATATGATTTGACATATGTTTTGGTATATATATTTTGATGAGGTTGTTATATGTACAGCCATGTATGGATGTAAATGCCATAACGAGCTGTGTTATAATGCTCCACTATGCGGTATGGGTGTTATGTTATTATACTGTCATGTGGATATGTTATCATGATGTTATGATGTCATATGAGTTTTCTTAAGTAGGATGATCATTGTAAATACCGTAATGAGCTATGCTATAAAGCTCCACTATGTGGTATGTTGTCATGTTTTCATGATATTATGTCTTGAGCATATCTTTCATTGTAAATACTACATCGAGCTGGGTTATAAAGCTCCATGAGCAGTATGTCTTCTCTCAGTAGGTTGTTGAGGTATATGTGTGATTAAGCATTGAGGATGGTGTCCCCCAAGGGGGAGGGTTCTATAACAGCCTTGGTGAAAATTCCATGTAATAAATATTAAAAACAATAACCACGGATGACTGGGACACATATTCCAAGCTGAATGGTGGAAAAGACATCCTAGGGGGGTGTTCATTTGATTGTTTATGGGTAAGGAAATTGGCAAAGGAAATGGGTAAGGAAATTGGCAAAGGAAATGGCTAAGTCATTAAAGAGGCGAAAAGGTATTTTGGAAAATTTATTTATGAAAATAATGGAAATTAGGAGAAAAGGAAGGTGAAAGGTCACATTTTGCATGTGAGGAGGAAATTGAAGGAAAATGAAGAAAATAGAGGCCTCATTAATAAAAAGGCTTATGATGATCAGTGGGAAAGACTTGGTCAGTTCAGTTTTGGAGCTCTCTTGGAGGGTGTGGCATATTCGGACTCTTGGAGCAAGAAGGCAAAGGAAGAGCAAGAAAGCACAACAAGGCATCAACATCAGCAACTACATCAGATTTTCTTGTAGGTACTAAGTTGCATGTATGATTTATTCACTAGTTTTGACATGCATGGCACATGCATGTGGTTTCTTGGTTGTGATCTATCATTGGCATGGAGGATTGCCTAGATTAATAATAGATTTCCTAGCCTTGCCATTTCCTAGATAGCCATGGTGATTTTGGGTTTACTTTCATTTCTTTGTTTTTTTTTGTTCTAATTTTTCCTTAGCTTGGGTTAAGTTACTACTCCTGGAAGCCCTGGTTGAAAAAACGCTATGGAATCCTCGTAATAACTTGGGTTGAGTTATTAGTCCTGGAAGCCCTAATTGGACAAATGCTCCGGAAGCCCTTGGCGAGTTGAGTTACTAGTCCTGGAAGCCTTCGTTGGACAAACACTTTAGAAGCCTTGTATAAGTTCTGGGTTGAGTTACTAGTTTTGGAAGCCTTGGTTGGACAAACAGTCTGGAAGCCCTGGAAGGCTTAAATTACATTCATCAAGTTATTATTTTGAATACTAAAGCATATTACTTCTACAACCTACACTAATTAAATATTTGATCTCATGAAATAGAAAATAGAGCAAAGAACAAGACACGTCGGACACACTTATTTTTGGACACATTAGTCCCCGGAAAAACCCAATGTGGGAAAACTGATGCAACAGTTTTGAGGGTTTAATATTAGGTAGGATAAATATCTTAATACAAATCTAGGATGCTCATCTAGCAATCCTTTACAGAGAAAATACTGGCAGAAAACCTAAATGAGTTTTACCTCACTTCACCTAGCAGAATTCCGGCTAATCTGGCATAAGACTCACTAACGTAGGCTACTTCTATGTTGGCCCTGCATAGGCCCTGCATCAGCTCCTCTGCCCTCTGTGTCAACTATCCCGGTTGTTCTAGGAGTTCCCAACAGTTTTGATTGTTTCCGGCAATTCCAACTTCTGCATGACAGGAAACATTTCCCTCTGCACAGTCCTTTCTAGCTCTACGTTAAGTCAATGCGGGCCCATAGTTGCCTAGCATCAACTCTCTTGGTTACTTTGATGCCTCTCTACAAGATCTCTTCGCCTCTCTATCAGTATTATCTAGAAATAACTTCTTCTGGATTCTCACTACCCCTCTACTCTAGAATGATCACCTAGTTTGTGTTTTTCAGCTTCCTAGCCCCAGAAATCGAATTCTACATCAATTTGTTCTCTGTGTATGTGTTTCCAAATGAACCCCAAACCTCCATCTTATACATTTCTTGTTGATACTTCACCGACCGAGATTAAGTCTTTAATCAACAGCTAAGATTAAAACATGACTTGATCCGCCTTCTAGATCATTCTTAACCATATTTTGATTAATACTTATAAATATTTTAATTTCCCTAAGTTTAGACTTAGGAACTCCATTAAAAATATTTATTATTTTAATAAAATATAATCCGGGTGGAATTTAACCAAATGGTTTTTGGGTTCTTTAGAACTCATGTACCTTAGCATCTCCACCAATTTTCAATGCTAGAGCACTTACGATGCTACCAAAAACTAATACATCACGGGTTTTGGTTCTTACTAGGTTTGATGGTAACCAAGTTTTCTACAATTCAATATAGTGATTTTTTTTAAGGTATGATTAAGGATTTTTCTCAATTTTGGACTAAAATTTTAGGACATGAAAAAAGAAAAAAATCCATTAGACTGCTTACCTAGAACACAAAGAAGATGTATTTCATTGATTGGAAAATAGTTGTAGACAAAGGATGAATAATTTTTCCCAATAACCCTTAACAACATATATTGCGATCCCAAAATCACAAAAAATAGGGTTTTGGGCACATAAAAACTAGTCGCACAAGAATTTGTGTGTGTTACTAAGAGCACATGCACTTTCTTAGTAAGGTCTGCACATTCCTAGCAACACATGCACGTTCTTAGGAAGGTGTGCATATTTTTAAGAGTGTGTGCACATTCTTATGATTGTACATTCACTCGTGATCCATGCTAACTGGATGGCCTAGTTGGTATCTTGGTTCACATCTTAAGGCTTGCTAAACTTGGATGCCTATGAATGCATGCATGCTCCTAGGATAACACATGTGTTTCAGTGGGTGTGCATTTGTGATGGCCCAATTTCCACTTTTCAGGGCATCATCCTCATGTGAGCACCTTATTCAATTTCAAATTTTTGGGGGGTCTACTATTTCCATGCTCAAATGTTGAGAATTTTATGGTTTTGTGGTTTAAGAACTTTTTGTTAGCAGTAAAGAATTCTCCCCCACAATATCACTTTCTTATTTTATTGTATATACCCTATATAATTCTTTGGCATAAATTATACTAGCCACCTAAGTCCCTGGTGCTTGAAGAAGTTGTTGTGTTGAAATATTTGCTTTCATTTTGACATATTTAGTTGTTGTGTGGTATAATGATTTACCTCTAAAGTAAGATACCTGAATTCCTCACGAGAGATGGGAAGACTTCCTTTGAAACAATTGAATTGCTTTGTGTGGAGGAAGAGGACTTAGAAACAACAATTTCTTGCCATCTGTGTTGGAATTTGGCAAAACTCCACATGAAAATTATATTAAAAATAATAGAGTTAGTTGTGGAGGTGGTGGTGAGGGACGCAATGGTCCTCAGCACCATTAGAAGTTCCCTTAAGTCTGTTAAAGACCGTGTAAACCTTATGGATATGAAAGGTGTTTATATCATCCCTTGTTCTTGTGGAACCTCATACATCGGTGAAACTGGTTGTTCTATTAACGAGAGGATCAAGGAACATGTTGCTGATATCAAGCATCGGAGGACCAAATCTTCAGCTTTAGCCGAACATGCAGAGAAGACCAAGCATCATATATGCATTGAGGAGGCTAAGGTTATCGCTAAGTTTTCTCATTTCCACCATTAGAAGTTTAGGGAAGCCATAAAAATTGAGAGGTATTCTAGTAATATTAATAGGGACGATGGCTAGAAAATTAGGAGTTGTTGGATTCCTGCCCTCTCTTCTTAGTTTTCTCCTTCTTTGTCTAGGGTTTTTTTCTTTACTTTTTGTCGAATAATATTTAATTATCAATAATATTTATCATTTTCAGCATTATTTTATTTATACTGATGTTTTAGATATTATAATCTCTTTTTTATACAATAGAATGTATTTAGATTTATATATTTAATCTTTTTTTATTGGTTTAATAATAAATAATATAACTATCAACATTATTTTTATTTATACTAATGTTTTAGTAATATTAGAATTTCTTTTTATTAAATGTTAAACTTTAATTATGCATAGAATATATATAGATTTATATAGTTAATCTTTTTTTTTCTAAGTAAAGACTAATTCTATTAAGATAAAATGAAAATAAAGTTACAAAGAGGTAGAGGCCTCAGACAAGAGCATAAGAATTGCTTTCCGGAGAGACTGAGCCATCCCAAACTTGGGAAAAGACCATTACAATGATGCATAAACCAGCCATAGAAGCCTGACATAGAATGGTAAACCATGGAGCAGAAATAGGATAAACCCTTTGAGACATCAAAAAGACCAAGCCTATAGATAGCAAAACTGTACATGTCAGCGGGAAGACCATTAACTATAGAGCTAAAAAGACATAGAACCAAAATCTTCGATGTGATTTCTCCAAAAATTTCTCTATACAAACAAATAATTCCTATAATCTTACGTAATAAAAAAAATATAATTTCACCCCATATTTCTTTCATTCTACTCTCATTATATTTTGGCCACCATTTTTTTACCCACCCTTCATACATATATAGATATATATAAATATAAAAAGTGTCTGTACAAATCATTAAAAATCAATAAATTCTATAATTAAAAAATTAAATTAAAAATCATAAAAGTCAATAAATTCTTTAATTAAAAAATTAAATTAAAAATCATAAAACTCGATCAATTCTTTAATTAAAAAGCATATTATCGTTGTTTCACTTTTCCATTATCTTTTAAAAAATTACAAATAAATAAAAAAGAAATGGAAAAAATGATTCGTTTACCGAGTAAAGTTGCTTTAAAAGGTGAGATGAACGATGAAGTCACTCGTGCTGTGAAACGGCCTTTATCAAAAACCAATGTCAAAAGTGTGCCTCGCATGCCGACAAAACTCCGTCGTCAGGCGATCTAAATTTAATCCTCGTTCTTGAATGTGTTAACAAATCTAATAAATAGGTTTCCTCGGTCGTGGACTATATTGGACAAAACTCCGTCGTCAGGCGCTCTAAATCCAATCCTCGTTCTTGAATGTGTTAACAAATCCGATTTCAAAATATTCGAAAGCGTGATTCGCATCCCCTAAAAACTCCGTCGTCAGGCGCTCTAAATTCAAACTTGCTGTTCAGGTCTGCATGGACTTTAACAAATAGGTTTCCTCGTTCTGGAATGTGTTTATAACTTTATATAATAGAATGTGTTTATAACTCTAACAAATACGAATGTGCGCCTTATTTGAATGCACGGACCAACTCTTCCATCGTCAGCGCTCTAAATTCATCTGTGGCGCAGAAGTGGGTAGTTCGTCGTCAACGGTGGCGCAGAATTGGGTACTTTGTCGTCAACGTTGGCGCAGAAGGATTGGTGGATTGTTATCTAATATTGCCAGAAAAGTAATATTGTTGTACTCTATAAATTCCCGTAGCACACATATTGGACCAAGATGTCTTCTACAATGGATGCGCAGACCCAACAGCTGAGTAGTGCCATTCAGAAGCTCATATCCAATGGAACAAACAACCTGGAGGTGCAGGAAAGATATATCCTGCCTCCCCATGAACGCCTACAGGTGTCTCAGATCTCTTACTCTGAGAGCATCCCTGTGATAGACCTAAAAGACCTCGATGGCCCTAACAGAGCAACAGTAGTCCATCAAATCCGACTTGCATGCGAAGAGGATGGTTTCTTCCAGGTTTCTACCTCCCCTCAAATACTTAAACTTTTGGTTGAATGTGCAGACTATTGAGTCTATACATCTCTATTGGTATGCTGGTATTAATATAATATAGTTTCTGTGTCAAGTTTCATATCCGATTGACTAATTTTTTATTGATATCAGATAGTGAACCATGGCGTGCCAAAGAATGTCATGGAAAGCATGATGGGGATAGCCAAAGAGTTCTTCGAAATGCCCATCGAAGACCGAGCATGTCTCTACTCAGAAGACATAAAGCAGCTAGCCCGGCTTTCTACCAGCTTCAATCTTAACAAAGACAAGGTTCTCAACTGGTTGGACTATCTCACTCACCCTTGTCATCCTCTAGAAGAAGTCATCGGCTCTTGGCCTGAAAAACCAGCAGCCTACAGGTAATCAGCAAACCTTTATCTGTTATAAAATATCTAAGACAGAACACTAGAAAAGATTCATCTTAACCCACCATGGAAAAGTTTAGCTGTTTTGACCTGAGTTTTGTTACAGAGAAATTGAGGGCAAGTACTCTGGTGAGCTGAGAGCACTGATATAAAGGTTGCTGGCTGCAATTTCAGAAGCTCTGGGGCTAGATTCCAATTACTTGAATAAAATTCTTGGAAAACATAGCCATATGATGAGTATAAATTATTATCCTCCATGCCCAAACCCAGATCTTACTATTGGTGCAGCAAGCCATTCAGATGCAAGTGCCATCACTGTGTTAATGCAAAGCGATAATGTCAGTGGCCTGCAAGTATTCAGAAATGGAAAGTGGGCTTCTGTAGAACCCATAGCTGACGCGTTTGTGGTCAATTTGGGAGATCAGCTGCAGGTGAGAAAGAATGCGCAGATCTATAAAGTTAAGTTATTTTCTCTCATTGTGCAAGAATTTGATACTAATCATTCAATTTGTGTTGTGTGTGATTTGAATTGTATTAGGTTGTGAGCAATGGGAAATTTAAGAGCGTGGATCATCGAGTAATAACGAATAAGCAGAGTGCACGCATATCAATTCCCACTTTTTATTCTCCTGGACACGATGCTTTTATTGCCCCTGCAACTAGCATGGTGGATGAACATCAGCCGGCTGTGTATAGAGGATACAAGTTTGAAGAGTTTGAAGGAGCTTTCTGGAACCAGGAATTAAAGGGAAAGAGTATACTGGATCGTTTCAAGATCTAATGAAAGATCTATTGAACACTCATTTATGTTGGTCTTTCATGTAGGCATCAAGAATTTGAATTCAATGAACCGAATAAATAATATATGTAATGCATGCATTGAATTAATAATTTAGGATTTATTAAGAAATGTATAAGTAATTGAGTTTTCAAAATACTTTTTTAATAATAATAAAGTTTTAGTTTTAAATAAAAGGTTTAAGTTTTAAATTATTTTATTTTTCTTATTTTTTTAAAATGCATTTTTATTTTATATTAAAAATAATTTATTTATTTTTTAATTTATATGGGTCTTGGATAGATGGTGATCAAATGTAATATATTTACCCAAACTCATGTAATTACAGAATATTATTATTTAACTGGTTGAAGTTTTGAATCAAGTAGTTATGGAATGACTTGTAACTACTATTGTGGGTTCCAAGAAATGATTGGAGTAGTGTGAGCAAGTTAAATGGTTTTCTTTCCTTCTAGTGGATGGGGGAAAAATAATTTAAGAAACATATAGTCACAACTCATGAAGTTTGGTACTTGGACTCATTTTATAAGCTCAACAAAAAGGCCCTAGTTGTAGCCGCCATTAATATTCCCCCTTTTTCATTGGTAGCCACGGCATGATGCTCTATACTCTTGTAGTTATTGCAGCAGCCATTAATATTCAACCTTTTTCCTTGGTAGCCACGCAATTATGCTCTATATTCTTGTAGATTTCATTGCTAAATACCTTCACAAAGAAAAGATGAGGGAAAGACAATCACTCTAAGCGTAGAGATCAGGGAAAGACAATCACTCTAAGCTTAGTAGCTTGGCGATAGATACTCTTTGTTGGCCTCAATCACCTTTTCATAGTGGGTAGTAGATTGGCGATAGATACTCTTCACTCGCCTCAATCTCCTCTTCATAGTGGGTAAAGAAATAGTTGTAAATCGCCAGCAACCTTCCAAACCATGGACTATTGAAAGCCATCGTGTTTCTCTTGTCCCCAAGAGATTATCCAAATATATTATACTAATAGATAAGTAACTCCATTCTTTATGGAGAAGAATAAATTGTTTCTTTAGATTTTTCGAAAATATCATGTTGTTGCATTTTGCATGGAAAAACTAAGCAATTATCATAGATTTATGAATATATATATATATATAGTAAAAAGAAAATATATTACTACATGTAGATAAAGATTGTTATTACCATATAGATTGTTGCAGCGTTAAAAGATAAGTAAGCTTTCTTGTCTTTATATGACATTGCATATGCCTTTTATGTAAGAAAAGATACAATGCATGCTCTTTTCTTGAAAATGGATTTCGTAGTCATTTTCGTGGAAGTGAATATAGATTAAAGAGGGTAATTTCTGAAATATTCTCATGGGCAAGAATACTTACAGCTTTTCCAGGGTATATCGGTGTTCAATGATGTGATTGATTATTGTGTCTCTTTAATGATGTTGATTCCTTATCTAATGTGATATTCATAACGTCAAGTATGTGATTAATTAATCTGGTTAACAGAATCATGAAATGGATGCAAGGTTCATCAGACAATTTATTAAATATACTACAATAGTACTACAACAATGGTTGTTAATGGTTATGCAACTTACTGTCTTCTATTGAAAGTTACTTTATGTACTAATGAACACTCTATCTAATGGTTAATGAGGAATTTGGAATAATGATTTGGATAATTACTTGTGGGTAATTTGTGTAAAAAAAAATCTAGCTCCCTGCATTTTTATGTGAGGTTACCGGGGTATGTTACAAGTGGTATCAGAGATAAAGGTTGCAACACTAACGCATTTGGGAATTTTTAAGTAGAAAGGAAATCGAGGTATGCTACTAGTGAGCATCAACTCAAGTATGAGTCTAACAACCTACATATTAATATATGCAGTACACTATTTTTGACATGATATGTGTGATTCATGTTTATAACTGCAAGGAGTAGTATGTTTGCTACAAAACTATGTTCATGACATTTGAATCTTGATGAGGATAAAAGATAATAAAACCTTTGTCAGACTTATGAACAATCCTAAACACTCACTAAAGAAAGTGACAATTAACTACCAACTTTTGCAAATATGGAAAAATTAATGATAGACTTAATGAACATGAAAGTTACATGCACTGCTTTTAATGAGTGAATGCATGAATGTAAATATGGGGGACATCCTTGAATAAGACAATAGAGTGTTTTAAAAGGACATTGGAAGAACCCCTTTAGATATTGAAAATAAACAATGAATCAAGTAGTGAGACTTGATTGTAATAACTAATTGTTGATTAAGTTTTCTCATGGTTGCATTAAGATGGTTCGTAGTTGTGATTGGTTAGTGTTTCACGACTAACTAATAAAACTTATATGAATGAATTGAATTTGATTTAATTACTTGAATTGTAGTTACTTCATTTATCGGTCTGTTAATAACACTGTGGAAATTCGAAATGATTCAGAAAGTGAATACTTGTTAAATAATGAATATTTATGACTAACGTTGTTGATGGGATTAAGTAGTGGTAGCTTAGTGACCAAGTGAATACTTATAAATAATGCATATTTATGAATAACGTTGCTGATGGGATTAAGTAGTGGCAGTTTAATGGCCACAAGAAAACCTGTGAAGGTAAAACCATATTACAACCATAAATGAGAAAGTATAATGTTATATGATATGCATAATTGTGTTACTTGGAAAATTAGAATGTATACAACATGTATGTTAGTTATGTTTTCTATCAATCTAGATATTATGGAACCATGTTGAGGGTTAGGTGTCAATGCATGGTGTACATGCATGTTTATTTTGTTAATGATAATGTTCATATGCTTCATTATGTAAATTGTTATGGGAAAGAGTGCTAAAGACAGAAATTTAACATGCTAGATAGTTGTGAAAGCCCAGAAGGCCTTGGGTTGATGGTGGTTGCCTGTTCGGAGGGGTTAATGGAACTTTAATGCCCAAAATTCCTCTCGGTAGAGATAAATGATCTCAATAAGGGAAAAAAGTTGGCGAAGATGGTGGAGAGCGTAAAAATCCTGTTAGGCCCTATAATACTAGTGATTCCACCATTAGTATTGTCAATGTATCCCTTATTTTTATTATTGTGCCCTTATTGTCCCCATATTTTTATTAGTATGCCCCATAGAAACCCACTATTGTTATTTTTGTGCCTTTATGTTATTACTATTATGTCAGCTTGATTATATTGTGACCCCTTAGACTCTTATATATTGAAGGGAGGTTTAGTCATTTGTATCATCCATGAATTTTTCATTTGTGTAATGTAAAGGAGGTTGCCCCCACGAAGAGGCTGATTTATAAGGTGTTGATCTATATTTTCTATCTTTTTGTGAGCTAGTTTCCTAACATTTGGTATGAGAGCTTTGGATTCTAGGGATTCACTGCTCCAAACAGGTCATCATGGAATTTTCATTATAACTTTGTTTCTACGATGTTTTAAAAGCTAAAAAAACCCCATTTGAGCCACAAGCACTCTAAACTTCAGGTGCGAATTTTAGAGCTTGTCTCACTATATTTACGGAGATATGATCTCAGGAAGTTAGGGTTTTTGCAGGCTCCCGAATTACATTCCAAACAAATGACCTAGGGAAACTTGTCATAACTTTTGTTTTGAGCATCAGATTGAAATTTCGTAAGAATTTTCATAAATAGGACGGCCTGTAGTTTTCTGTGTATCAGTTTCAATTACTAAGATCGAAACAGTGACATGTTGTACATCGTACAAGTTCGCTCTACTGAACTAGTCTATAATCAGGTCACCGTGGGAGATTTGGCATAACTATTCCTTGGAGAATCTAACCTTGATCAGACTTGCGAGGTTAGAAATAGGACTCAAAGGGACACCACAGGACAAGATTTCAAATATTCGAGATCCGTAGTTGCAGATATACAACAGATTCAATATCAAGCTCTTACAAAGTGAAAAAAAGATGTGTAGTTTTTTTTTAAATTTTGCATAACATTGGTTTGAAAAATTGGTTTCAAGGAATTCAAGCTATAGGCGGACATGTAGAGAATCCTTAACTGCTCTCCTTCCCCGAGTGAAAACCTTCCACCTCTCTATATCAAACATTTGAAGTATACTCTGCTACCTTGCCCTTGGAAAATCTCCTTTACTGAGTTCATCTAGCCCTACTTCCTTATCTCTTGATTCCATAGCCCAATGGTCTGAACAACATCGATTTACCTATTTGTTTAAAGAGATCCCACCACCCAATCTAAAACAAACCAAAACCCCTTAAGTAATCCATAACTAGCCTAAAATCCCAACAAACAAAGCTAAATCATATAGAGAGAGCCCTCTCTGAGCCTAGTTTGGCTAGAACCTATGCCCCAAAGTCAGTTAGTAGTTACCTCGACCATTTTCTTTGTTCCAATAAATTCTAGAGAAAATACTGAGAGATAACATAGTGGTGACCATACTGGGGACTTCGATCCTCAAGTCCTAACAAAGCTTTAAGAAATTTTACATCTATATTTTGAGCCGCTTAAAGTGATTTATTAGAAGTTATTTTGCAAGATCTCACAAAAGAAATTAAAAATTTTGAAATTATGGCTTCTAGGAAGACTCATTTTACTAGGGCTAATGCAGACCCAAACCGTGCCCTAGCAGTTGGTAATCCTAACCTAATTTCAAGGAAATCCAAAAAAGAAGAAACTCAGGTTGTTTACATACCATTAGTTAAAGCTAATTCATGTCCTGATGAGTGGTTATTTTTGGAAGAACTTCCCTTTGATGTGCCATTTGACTTATCATTATTTAGAACAAAATCTAAAACTGCAATAGATGAAACTATTATAGACCCTATTTTGTTGTTGATCTTGAAGTTCAACAGGCAAATCAATCAATAGATGAATACATTTTGAGAACTCCTCAATCATCCATTAATACTGTTGCCACCCCTGAGCTTTCTGAACAATTGTCTTTTAGTTTGAGCTCACCATTTTTTCCTTCAACTCCCAGAATAATACCTTCAAAAGTACATTCATCCCCACCATTTATACCTACACTTCCACACCAACCTATAAGTACCAATTCATCATCATCTAGTTCACATGCATCAGTTTCAAGCCATTATTCAACCACCTCAACTTTACTCCCCAGTCAAACCACAATCACAACAATGGGAAACAGATATGCTCCTCTTGTCCTAAATACCCAACTTCATTCCATGCCTGTAGATTATCAGATATATTTTCTTGTTTGATGCTACTGGTCATTACACTGCCCATCAGCATGTAAACAAGATGTCAGAATTTTTTGAATTACATGAAATAGATGAGGCAGACGTCCAAATGAGACTCTTTGCCCAAACCTTAACTGGTGATGTAAAGAAATGGTTCAAAGCCTTTCCTGCCAACCATATTGCAGTCTTAGCAAAATTTCGAAGGTTATTCATAGATAGGTGGGAAAGAAAAAAGAAGCCCTTAGAGATACTTTCTGAATATGACAATATTACGAGAAATCCCAACGAGTCAATTCAGGACTATTGCACCAGGTTTAATAATATCTATAATGCAATTCCAGCTAACATTAAGCCCCCACTTGACTTAGCATTGATTAAGTTCCCTGATGGTTTTGATGCTAATATGTCATACCAGCTCAGGGAGAGAAATTCTGAAACCTTTGAGCAAATGCAGAGTAATGTTGTCAGTGTAGAAGCCAACTTGTTAGCTAGGAAATCACGAATGAGGAATGAAAAGAAAGTTCCATTTAAAGAAGAAGCTTCAACTTCAGATGGAAAAGTATATGTTTTAGCTAAAAGTTTAGAAAGAATCATGGATAGATTAGATATCATGGATAGGAAAAATCAATGGGAAAATCAACAGCAAAAACCTCCAATAAGAAACTGATCTGATAATCACCCTATGAGTGACCTCAGTTGAAGATTTATTAAACAAAAGGTATTATAGACT